>CM076576.1:443369196-443550355 GCA_034641835.2 Pinus albicaulis
CACCTTGCATGATATTTTGGGAGTTGATGATGGCCCAATTCTGGCCTTTGAGAGTCAGGAGATGATTCCATGCAGGGAGGAGCCTTCCATTTATGGTAAGGGGTTGTTGGCACTCATACATGCACTTGCCAAAATCAGGGAGATTTGGAGGAGAAATAGATTTCAAGAAAAGATAGACCACCATACACTTCAATATTCTCTTGAGAAAAAGAAGTTGCAAGGAGGACATAAAAGGAGGAGTGGCAGTATTCCAGCATGTGGCTTTGGAATTAAGCATGTCAGAGGATGTGTAGTTTGCTTGAAGATTGTGAAGGAAAAAAACCATCCTGCAAGGTTTTTATAGTCATTCACTTTTTCGGGAGAGAGATGGGATAGCTCACCAGTGGACCTCATCACAAGCTTTCCAACAATACATGGTAAGGGTTGTATCTTTGTACTTATTGATCATATAACAAAGTATTTTCATTCTCTTGCCATTTATATATAGTGCATTGCTCCACAAGAGGGAAAGCCTCTCTTTGGACTTCATGGTCTTTTTAAGACCAAAATCAGTGATGGAGATAGTCACTTCTTGTATGGATTTGGGCAAGTGTTGTTCTATTTTGGGTATACTCAGTTGACACCCAATTCCATTTACTGCTTCCAAGTAGATGAGAAGATAGGCACAACAAGCAAGCGGTCGGGAAGCTACTTGCCACATTATGTTCAGGGGCAACAAGGAGCCAAACTGCGCTGGTTCCACTTGGGAAATATCACTACAAGGGAAAGACCCTCTAGCGGAGGTTACAAAGGAGGTTTTTAGTGTTATAAAATTGGCCAAAATTGTCAAAAAAACATATGCTACCACATTCGTTTCTGGTAACGGAGGTTTTGGCGGAGCTTTTAACAGAAATTCAACACAAATTAAAAAAAATGGGTGGCTGAAGGTTATTACAGATGTTTTTTCATCGGTGCTCTTATTAGGTTTTAACGCACCGGTGCGTATCGGTAGACAACGCACCTGGGCGGTCTAAGGGGAATGCACCAGGTCGTTAAGGAAAACAACAACACCGGGCGTGGTGTTGGTGATACAACGCACGGGACCATTCTAATTGGTCTTGGGATTTGAGCGGTGCCCATAGGTCGTATAAGTGCACCGGTGCGTGTACCTTTACGAGGCACCGGTGCTCCATATCATAGAAAGAAACCGAGATTTATAATTGGTATCGGTATTCGTGTGGTGCACATGGCATCTACAAATGCACTGGTTCTTATAGATACATAAACCCCCCGGTGTGCATTTTCACACAAACTGATCTAGGTGGATATCGATGGCCTCCCACCTATTCCATTTGGACCCACAACATCAATTGTTTCAGTTTTTTAGCTTCAGCACAACTTACTATTTTTAGCAGGTTTTCGGGTCCTGCACTCCCGGAGCCGTTTTGGGAACTTAATGATCCAGGTGGATATTGTAGGCCACCCACTGAGTCCATTTGAACCCCCACCATCAGTTATTTTAGTTTGTAAGTTTTAGTACAACTTACTATTTATAGTAGTTTTTTCGGGTCTTGAACTTCCGGAGCCATTTTGAGGCCCTAAACGACTCTTTTTGGGAAAACAGGGAGCAACCCAAGTTGTTGACCCATTTTTCTCGATCAAAATTTGTATTCCTCGGATATATATTTCTAACGAGCTATTGAGCGTGTCAAACGGAGATCATATGCCAAAGTTATGTCCCCGGGAAGTTGAAACACCAATATACCCAAACGGGACCCACAGTTTTGGCGCTTCATCTCCTAGGGTTAGGTTTTTGGACGTTTCAGATTCTAAATTGTTTCTCAATAATAAATAGGCCCTCAAGCCTCATTTTAATACAGTTCAGGGGGTTGGGAGCCGATACATATCTACTCAGAGATAAGCGCTACCAGTGCCCTAGCTCGCCACATCTCCATCATGTCTGCATTGTAACACAGTTTAGGGGTTGGTAGCTGCCACATCACTTCTCAGGGATACGCTGCCAGTACCCTAGTTCATCTATTTCCATTATGTCTGTAATAGGCTTGCGAGCCTCAATGTAACACAATTTAGAGGCCTGCGTATGCCACATCTCTTCTCAGAGATACGTTTCCAATGCCCTAACTTATTTCCATTATGTTTGTAAGCTTATTTTTGTCATTCGTTTATTAATGAAATGAAGCAATATTTCCGCTGCATCTTTGTATCTATGGCTATATGTGTATTCTGTTGCGTTCCTGCATAAATCTAGATCAATGGTATCAGAGCGGTCTACTCTTTCTCTGTTTTTCTTTTGATGTCCCCAACGTGGCCAAGGTATAAGGAGTTCAACCTCACAACCCCGACGACCCCCCATGGCGGAAGGAAAGAAAGACGAGGGAGCAGGAGATCCTATCAAAATCTTGCTCGAGGAGGCCCTCGAGAAACAGAGGAATGCGATGATGGATAAATTTGCACAGATCCTTCAACGGCTGCCCACCGATGGCACATTTACATCCAGCACGTCTGCCAACAGGTCCGCGACATTCTGGACAAATCCAATACTAAGTTCAGCAAAAATTTCCCCCCAATGGAGGAACTTAACGCAATGGAGACCATTGCTTCCTAAGGAGGGAGGAATGATCCAGGTGGATATCGGTAGCCTCCCACCTATTCCATTTGGACCCACAACATCAATTGTTTCAGTTTTTCAGCTTTAGCATAGCTTACTATTTTTAGCAGGTTTTTTGGTCCTTCACTCCCGGAGCTGTTTTGGGGACTTAATGATCTAGTGGGATATTGGTGGCCACCCAATGAGTCCATTTGAACACCCACCATCAGTTATTTCAGTTTTTAAGTTTCAGTACAACTTACTATTTATAGTATTTTTTCGGGTCCTGAACTTTGGGAGCCGTTTTGAGGCCCTAAACGATGCTTTTTGGGAAAATAGGGAGCAAGTTTCTCACTCAAAAGTTGTATTCATTGGATAGATATTTATAACGAGCTATTGAGCGCGTCAAACGGAGATCGGATGCCAAAGTTATGTCCTTGGGAAGTTGAAACACCAATTTACCCAAACGGGACCCATAGTTTTGGCGCTTCATCTCCTAGGGTTAGGTTTTTGGATGTTTCGGATTCTACATTGTTTCTCAACAATAAATAGGCCCTCAAGCCTCATTGTAATACAGTTCAGGGGGTTGGTAGCCAACACATCTCTTCTCAGGGATAAGTGCTACCAGTGCCCTAGCTCGCTTGTTTTGATCATGTCTGTATTTTAACACAGTTCAGGGGCTGGTAGCTGACACATCTCTTCTCAGAGATAAGCGTTGCTAGTACCCTAGCTGTTCATTTCCATTATGTATCATTGTAACACAGTTCAGAGGCCTGTAGCCACCACATCTCTTCTCAAAGATATGCTACCAACGCCCTAGCCATTTTATTTCAATCATTTGATTATAAATAAAATGAAGCATTATTTCCGCTGCATCTTTGTATCTATGGCTATATGTGTATTTTGTTGCATTCCTGCATGTCAGGATCTATAATGCCATGATATTTTCATGGAATCGGTGTGGTCGGTGCCAAAATAATCCTTTGAAGTCGTATGAGCCCTCACTTTATGCTTGGTTTTCATTTTATTTTTTTTAGAAACATCGACCTGTGACATTTCAATTATTGTGATTATTTTAAATTCATTATTCATCAAAATTCGACACATCTTATAACAATATTCATATTAATTACATTTTTATTAATGCATTTGAATGTGTTGTTTGGATTAATTTGTTATATCATATTAGAATTATTGTGGTTTTTTTAAATTCATTATTCATCAAAAGTCGACACATATATATAATCTTATAACAATATTCATATGAATTAAATTTTTATTAGTGCATTTGAGAACAACAATGGAGAACGCAATAGAATAAATTAAAACATATTTTATGATTATATATATATATATATATATATAAGACAATCTTTATCATACAAAATGGGACAATTATTCGTATCCCTTTGTCTTTCAATTAGGACACTATGTCCATTACATTAAACAAAATGTCTGATTTCACAGACATATTTCAAAAAATAAAACGCCTTGCTTTGATATCCAAATTACATAGTGATCATCATTCTTCGCTTGAACTGTTGTCACTGCTAGAGCTACTTCCATGACTTGGATTATTTTCAAGAATGTTGTGTTCACGGCGTTGATTGTTTTCTTCTTCTTCACTTTCCATCTACAAACATAAAAATAAACTGAAATGAGTGTATATACATTGGTGAGAATAATGAAAATTCCAATATTAAATAATATACATCAATGTAATTAAAAAAGAAAAATGACGTACCATAGCAACAATTGACTCATAAACTAGACACATTCTTTCAAAACCATGTACCATGCCATCTTTCAAAATTTCATCTGTTGGCGCAGTTCCATACTTTGTTTCCTGCAAATTTAATACCCCATAAAAAATCATATATTTAATATAAAATATGTTTTTGTTCTATTAATTATAGAAGGAGCTAATTAAAACAAGATCGATAGATGCTTACAAATTCCACAATTAAATTCTGATATGCCAACATATACTCACAACCCATATTTAACCCAATTTCAATCAATTCATCTAATGGTTCTTTGTATGTTAGCACCTGTTTGAAGATATTCAATGATGATTTTTGTAAAACAACTTAAAAAATACAAAAATGAAATCCTGTTAAGTTGTTATAATAAAGTAACAATTACTCAAAAACTTAGAGATCAACCATTTTCTTCCTTGTCATCCTGTTTTATATGCTGAATGGGTTCCATTTTCTTCTCTTTTCTGCAAGAAAATTCTTGAAAATTAATATTTAATGCTAAATTGTTTATTTATTGTAGCTAATGATCGAAAAATTCAATGATTACATATTTCATTTGAAGCACATTGTTGTATTCATTCCACTAGATCCCTCAAATTTTGTGAAAGTTTTTCCCCCTTTCGTTAACTTCCAGCACCACTCCAGATGAGCCAAGGAGCAATTCATTTTCATTTGCATGTTCAATTTTTTTTCTTTTCTTAGAACAACATTCATTTTCTGAGTTGTTGGTCCCTGTAAAACATTAAACATATGTGAATTAGTAGACTGTTTGACACATGTTATCTAATAATTTTAAGTATATTATTAATGATAATTAAAGAAACTCATATTGGATCGATAGTATTGTTTCATTCACTTGATTCGTCTTTTTGCAATTTTTCCATTAAACGTTTACGCTCTTCTAGTCGTAGATCAGAGATAATCATATCGAGCTTCGTCATTTTGTGGCTCTGCATGATACAAAGTAAACAATACATATTAGTTAAAGTTACATATAGTTCAAAAATAATATTTTTTATAAAGAATTTACAAAGAACTTGCCTTTTTTGCTTTTCTTGATGTGTTAACAGTGTTTTTGTTGCTTGATATCTTGTCAGTCATTTCTTTATCAATCTAAAACCTGTAGCATATCATTCATTAATATATTTATAAATAAATTCTCAACTTTTCAGGTAGAAAATAAATCTTGAGACACCGGTGCGCCTTTCATGAAATCCGCACCGTCGCCGGTGCATGGATATATTAACAATGCACCGCGAAACAATATAATACACCGTACGGTGCGTTCGGTATTATAAACGCACCGCAAAAATAGTGTAATAGACCTAACGGTACGTGGGGTATTATAAACGCACCGCAAAAACGGTGTAATACACCGTACGGTGCTTTCCTATTTAAACAAAGCACCGGTGCCCTATTTCAAATTTGGCGCATGGACTTAAAAAAATGTTTTCAATTTTTTGCGACACAGAACTTGGGTGGGGCGCTGTAATAATACAGAGCACCAGTGCGGTGGCATACACAGGGCACACCGATAAAGAAAAATCCATTTTTTCAAAAATTCACACAATAGCCGAATGTATTGCGATTCGACTATGCAAGTCATCCCGTGGGTTGGACGTCAACCTAAAATAAAAAACCCTAATTCTGAAATCACAGAAACATGGAGAAGAAAGGGAAAAAACAAAAAAATGAAGGGTTCAGGGTAAAAATGGATAAAACTGCAGGAAAAAATAAAAAACTTCAGAAAAAAATAAAAAAAAGAATTAAATTTAATCATGAAATGGTTTGAAATTCTGTGATAAGGGCTTGAATCACCAGAGTTTTGGTTTTTGATTGTCTGAATACTTCTGTTCGAACGTATTTCGCCATCCACAGTGCCCTCGTGCTCTCCTGCAAAAATCTGACTGAAATTTTTTAGCAAAAATAGTGAAACGATGAAAAGTGTTTAGTATTTAAAGAATTATTTTATCAAATTAGATTTTTGAAAATATTTTGCCACCCATTTTTCAAATTGCCGTTTTTTTTTAACTTAAAAAAAATAGAATTGCATCTTTTTTATTTGCGTTTATTCATTTTCGGTGCGCAGAAATGTGACACACTGGTGCACTGTATTAATCCGACGCACCGAGGCCTGTTAGGATGATAAGCGCACTGGACTTTTTAAAGTTTTTTTTGTTGTTGTTGTATGTAAGATCATAATAAAATAATGATAATTCTAATGTACATGAATTTATTTTCATTATTTTCTAAACTTTATATATGTAAGATCATAATAAAATAATGATAATTATAAAGTACATGAATTTATTTTCATTATTTTCTAAACTTTATGTTACAAAAATTCATATTATTCTAGATTTGTTATTTTGCAATTATTTTCAAATTTACAAATTTAAATATTTTAATAAAATCATTTCACATTAATATAATTAAAAATTTCACATTAATAGAATTAAAATTTTACAAATTAAAATTTTACATACAATTACATTAATTAAATTAAAATTAAAATTATAATTAAAATTAAAATTACAATTTTACATTAATTTCACATACTTGACTTACGATTAGAATTAGAATTACAATTTTAATTTTACATACAATTACATTTACAATTTTACATATAATTACATTTACAATTACAATTACAATTTTACAAATATTTTACAGACAATTCAATTAAAATTACAGTTACAAATTCAATTAAATTTACAATTTTACATAGAATTACAATTACAATTTTACAAATATTTTACATACAATTCAATTAAAATTAGAATTACAAATATAATTACAATTTGTGAAATTTACCTACAATTAGAATTACAATTACAATTTTACAATTTTTCATATATACAATTACAATCATTTCAGAATAAATTAAATATTACAATTACAATTAAAATTTTATATTAATAAATATCTTACATACAATTACACTTAAAACTACAATTAGTACAAATGCAAATACAATTTTACAATTTTACATAGAATTAAAATTTAAATTACAATTACATTCACGACATAATATTTAATAAATATCATGGTCATTTAATAATATTAAATTAATTAATAAACATCATCACGATCATGATGACCATCGTACAAACATCATATTCGACTAATAAACACATTCAATTAACATCAAATTAACATTATATATTAACATCATCACAACAAAAACATCAAATATACATCTCAATATAATGTCAAATAACTCATGCGCCTATCACATATACACATCTATCTGCAAGCTAAACATTAAATGAACATATATAACATGACTAACAATATGCGCCACATCATGATGATCATCAACATGAAAATTAAGTACAACTGCAACATGAACATAAAATGCATGGACCATATATATATATATATATATATATAACTGAATAATGTTAAAAATATACAACTGTAATATAAATCATGTCATGGATCAGGCGTTGGTGGTAGTATAACAACATGATCAATAACACTAGTAGAAGTGGATGCGGCCTACTCAGTAAAGCTGGGTGTAGCCTCGACAGTTGATGGTCAACTAGCCTGCTCATGATCATGATAATCATTAGTACTGATGGATGCATCCGCTAGTGGTAGTACAACATGATCAATATGAGGCACAGTAGTAGTGGAGGCAGCCTGCTCAGTCAATAGTATTGCAGCCTCGGTGGTTGATGGTCCAGCCTGCTCATGATGATCGTGACTAGTACTCATGATGGATGCTGCAGGCTACTGACTGGACGTGGCCGATGGTCCAGCCTCATCTCCATGATGACTAGTGTCAGATGCTGGCAGTGGAGCCTCATGCTGCTCATCAGGTGCGCCGCGAGGTGAATGATCACGAGATGCATCTGAGTCACTGCTGGCAGACTTTCCATCATGTGCCACAGCTCGACTACACCTATAGCTACGGACAATCCTCCTCAATCACGTAACAGCTGTCGTAGCTCCTATGACATGCCGCATCAGGACGTACATGTCATGCGACATGCCTCTCCACATCCGTAACAATCTATCATCGCCCTGTATCTCTCTGTAATGAGCGGGCCTGATGCCCGCATTTGAAATCAATCCACAAATTTGGTTGCCCAACTCCATCCAGTATCCGGTCTCAAGTCGACCACACCTAGCAAAAGGCGGTACCGGTGCACCATGAGGTGCATGAGGATCAGCACATCTCTCTGCTGCGCCACCGGCCTCACCCTTCGGCGCATCAGCCATCTCCTGATCGTAATCATCAGGATCGACACCTGGATCATGTGGTGGATTCGACATCTGATTGCCATAAAAAGAGCCAATGTCTACAAAATATATACAAGTACACAACAATAATTACACAATTTCATTACACAATTTAATAAAAACAAGTTAAAGAACATGTTAGAATAAATATAAATAAAAAAATAATATTACCTCTATCATCTGGCAGCTCATCAAGAGTGAAGAGGATGTTGGGACACCCTCCCCAATCTAGTCCAGCATAAGGACATGGGACCATAATGAAGGGATGCAGCCCGCCAAAGCTGGCTAGTAAGTCCAGCGAATCATGTGATTTCCTTGCTGGAAACATAGTGTCTCCCCTCTTGGGCATCATTTTCCCCCACATGCGCATCCGAGCCTCCAACATCGACCTACGAGGCTGTCGAAAAAAATTGGGTCTCATCTTTGGAAACCTCTCAAAAAATAAACAAAACATCTCTAAAGAAAAAGGGAAGTTGACCCTCCCTTGTGCATGAGCATGACATCTATCTAAGTTCGTATAAAACTGCCGAAAAAAATGGCAGACCACCTCACAAGTCGTGGTTGTTGTAATAAAGAATTAACGTAATATAAAAGCGAGAAATTGATGTGTTGCCCGTCACTGGTGTTGTGCAAAATGATCGAAGTGATAATAGATAGGCACTGCACGTCCAGTCTACCAAAAGCACCTATACGTAACTGACCTCCAGGTACCTGAAACTCTGAAGGAGACAGTACATGTGCTCCAATGTATCTCTGGGAGTAAACTAACTGAATCCCTGCTACACAACTAGGTGGAACGTCTGGGAATGAGGGAAAATCCACCCCTCTCCTCGATAGTCTTGTAATAAAATAAATTTCCTCCTCAGTGGGTGTGTACCACTGGTCAGGACCAACCTGAAAATCCTGTCGGTGGGCATTCCACCTACCGATAAGATGTCTCAAAAGCACACTATGGGCCTTTAGGCCGGAAATAGCCTCCTCATAGAACTTGAGGAGGCCTACCTGCTTAAGGATCTCCTGGGTATCTGCAGTAATAGGGCAAGGGCATCCATCTCTCTCCCTCTCTCTCACCTCCCATTGGAAAATCATGTCATATTGTTCTGCTTGTTGTTGCTGATGTTGCTCCTGTTCTCTCTGAATCATTACCATAATAATTTTTTTATTTTTATTAAAACAGAAATGTATTTATAAATATACATATATAATTTTTTTTATAAAAAAAACAAACATACAAGTCAGTGCTCCATAAAAATAGTCACGCACCGGTTCCGGTGCGTTTTAATATTTTAGCACACCATCCCCGGGGCCCCTAATGAAATAGACTGCACTAGAGTCGGTGTTGATGTCTATTTTTCAAGCACCGTGGACTGTACATAATTTAGAATAGCGGTGCGCTAACTAAAATATACGCCCTGACGCGTATAGTCATGTCAGTGCACCGACTTCATGACAATGACATAGTTGACGGTGCAGTATTTTACCCGGCTGCACCGTTGAACCTCTTGGAATGCAAAATGTGGTGCGCTAACATAAACCGGGGTGGAAAATGCAGTCAACACACCGCACTGTGATTTCCAGGGTCAACGGTGTGCCTCGATAAATGAGCGCACCTCCTTTTTATTTTTTATTTTTAGTTTAAAATTTTTTGAGGTTCCTTTTGGCACCACCCTGGAAACAGTGCGGTTACTGTTAACACTGGTAGCAGTGCTGCCTATAAATTTTACAGGTAGAACCACTATTTGGTGCGAGTCGAACAGCTCGAGCGCACAGTGTGACAAATTTTTTTTTTTAATGGTTATTTTTAAGTTTATTTCATTTTCTAATCCGCTAAAAGGCTTAATTATATAAAAAATAGAAAAATACCTATACATTTCATAGTTGAGGAGGCATATTGGCTATAAAATTTTCCCATTGTTTTTCAAAATGAAAGCTGGAGATTGGTGGCCAATCCAGAGCAGCAATGCGTGCAATGGGTGTAATGAGAGCACGGATATCAGGGCAGCTCAGAAATAAGGAAATAGCGCCGGGGCTTGAGAGCTCTGGAGCACTGAAGAAAGTGAATAATAAAGTTTTTTGGCCATAATTTGTTTTTGAATTAACCTTGTTTCAATGCGCGGGGTTTTCGAAGCGCACCGGTGCTGTTAAACAAAACCACACTGGGATGTTTTAGTTTCAGCACGAAAATTTGATGATGCATCGGGGTGGCGTAATTGTTAAGCACCGGTGTGTAATAGTCACAAAGCACCGGTTTTTTGGCCTTATTTTTTTTTATATAACGCTATTTCAGTGCATGTGGTTTCGGGCGCACTAGTGCTATTAGAGAAGAACGCATTGGCTCGTTCTTGTTTTGGCGCAGTGTTTTATGATCCACCGGCGTGGAAGAGTATTGACGCCCCGGTGCGTTACAGTAATTGGATGCCCCGACGGTGTCTGTACTTTGTGCATGTTGTCCAGTGTTCAAATGTTCGGTGTGCACCAGTGCATTCTGTGGTATCGTGCGCATCGGTAATTGATAGCTCAGGAGCACTGAAAGACTGAAAAATCCGAGTTTTTTGTCGTAAATATTTTTTTTAGTTTAACCCTTTACCGTTGCGCATTGTTTATAGGCACAATAGTACTGTTTGCTACAAATGCACTGGTCGATTTGTGTTTTGGCGTGTTTTTTATGATGCACTGGTGCAGTTTCTTTCTACCGCACCGGGTGGTTTCGGTGTTGGCATTGTGTTTTATAATGCACCGACACGGACGAGTTGTGAGGCACCGGTGCTCTATTATATTATGACACACCGGGTGTGTGTGGAAGGAGTGCACGGTGTCTGGTGTGCCAATGATTTTGTCCACACCGGTGTGTTCATTTTTTGAGAGCACTAAGGCGAGTTGTAACGATAAGAGCACTGATAAGAAAACATCTACAAAACCCTCCGCCCGCCAACCTCCTCTAGTAACCTCCGCTAGAAAGGGATGTATGGGTATTTTTCTTTGTGGTTCCTCAAAAACATCCACTAGAGGGTCTTTTCCTTGTAGTGTATTGTCACCATCCAACATTTCATATGACACTCAATATATTTCTCATTTGGATTCCATATTGTGATTATTTTCTATTCACTGTATGTTGGATGACTTGGGAAAACAAGGTTCATAGAACTAAAGAATGGATCCTTGAGAGTCCAGTTGTCTTTTGGCCTTTTGAGGGCAACATTATCGTAGCCCAAGATCAACAACAACTCTATATAGATCATAGATGGAGTGAGTGAAAACATGGGATGGGAAATTTGGTTTATCATGATCAACCATACATTCCATCTACATTATAGGAGCAGGAGATGGAGGAGTTTTTCTATGAGCTATGCAGGGTGAGCCATCTTGTTTGGATGATAGCATGGGGATTGGAGCTTCTCATTGGTGTAAAAGATCCATAACATTTTCAGATCCCATGCCTCAAGAAGGCCTCTAGACAACATGTAGTTTCCTCCATGGGTATCCCACTTCTTCATGATGAGAGCTACTTGGTTTTATTACCAAAAGCTAACTTGCACACTTGGGAGGAGCAACTAGGGGATAGATTGACTGGAGAGCATCTGGTTCAATGGAGGAGTTTATCAGATGAGGATGCTACAAGATAAGGAGAGGATATTTTGCAGTATCCATCCTTGCAGTTGTTTTAGGACAAGAAACATTTGGGAGGGGAGGACTGTAATATTCCTAATTAGATTTCAGATAGTTGGAATATTAATTTTTGCTTTTGATAATAAGATAGGTGAATAAGTGGGTAGAGAGACCCATAAATATCTTTAGTAGGAATAAAACCACTTCTCATGTGAATGTGGATCATTGTATAAGCTGAGTAAAGCACCTTTAGGTGTGAACATGGGCTAAAGTAGGTGGACAAGGTCAAAGTTTAACAAATCAACAACGTTGTCATGGAGGGAGTGGAGAGTTAATGGAGGACAACACAGTCATAGAGGAGGAGTGTATGCATGAGAGTAGCATCTTCAATGAGTGGGACCTAGGGTGAGGATTCTCACCAAGCATATAAGGAAGAGGATGGCATCCATATAAGGAATTCTGTATATTGATATTGTATTGGTCTTGTATGAATTTTTGCATGCTTTAGCTGTTTAGTGGAGTCTATTTTTCTGTTTAGCACAAGGGTGTTTTCGAGCGGAAATCCCACCCTCATCCTCAGGGGACTTCGAGTGCCTACTTAGGATAGGTTCATTGAGAATGATTTCCACTATCCATCATAGGGCCAAGATTTAGCCATTATTCACAGCGCAATCTGCTTCAGGAATATATTGTTTTGCAGGGCAACATCAGTGGAGGGTTGATAGACTCAGTTTCTGAGCTTGTTTTCCAGTGAAGGGAGCAATCCTTCATCCGGGAGGCTAGCAATGAAATTCCTTGAGCATTATTCCACCATATAGCATTAGGCCAAGTACAAGTATTCACCCACAATGCAGTCTCCTCTAGAAACTGTGTTATTTTGTAGTGCAGTTGCATTGGGAGGTCAAGTACCCAAGTTCTTGACCTTGTTTTCCAGTGAGGGGAGTAGCCCTTCATCCAGAAAGTTTGTGAGGAGTGCTATAAAAAAATTTCATATCAGATCAGCCACCTCCCACCAGTGATCCATTTGCAGAGCGTTATTCAGCCCTAGGGCTACATTTTGAACATTCTACAATTTGAGTATTTCTGGAAACCCTTTCTGGGTTGTCTTGGAATAGTGTTAGAAAGCTTATATCTCTTATCCCGACATTTTATAAGCACTATATTAGAAGATACATGTATTTTAATTTACAACAGCAACTTTTCCTAGCAAAAACTGTGTTGTCTTAGCTTCCATTATTCTTATGTAGCATTTGTTCTTCATGTTTAATGTACTGGGTTCTTAGAGGCTTGTTTTGCTTAGCTTGAGTGTCTTTTTCCTCAAGATCTTGTACATATTTTCTGCTTATTTTTTATAATAAGGATCTATGATATTCTCTCATTTTATCTGTTGATGTATCACTGCATTTTCTAGTTTTATGTTCTATATTCCCGTCTTTTCCATTTTGGGATATTATATGTTGTGTTTTAATGATAAAGGCATAGTGCGCACTAGTATTAATTGATGAACGAAGTATAAGTTGTTAAAGTAGATAGATGCATCCATTGAGTTCCTAATAAGCATAAATATAACTTTATCATTAGATCCACACTCAATTAACCCTCTCGATGTAGAAACATGATTCTGACATCCCCTAATATTGCCTTCAATGTGACTATGATCGGTGCAACAGGTCATTGCCAAAAGGGGCGATAATAGAGGGCTTTGTTGGTGCATAGCTAACTCTGAACTTGGGTCAAGAACCCTCTGAGCCAAAAAATGGTTACGTTGTTAGGAACAAGATCTAATTGAGGGATATTTGGATGTGACATCTGACAAGGAAGGAAATACAAGATTGTGTAGATATGAAAGAATTGGAGTTCGTAGTTCAAGAAAATAGAAATTCGCGAATGTTGAATAAATCTTGGGTGCAGAAGTATATTTTCACAGAAAAAAACAATATTTGCTTCATGAAATTTTCAAATTAACTACATGAATGGTTATCAAGGATGACTGAGAACAAGACCTATTTTAATAACAAAAATCCTACTGCGTGGAGCCATGAATTGTTACAACAACTCAAGGGAACCAAAAACAACATATCAAGAGTTGTTGATTTCTGGATCGACAATATTATGAGAGGATTTAATATTGATTTCACCATAGACATGTATGTATATTACAACGAATCTGAGCGAATATTTTTCAAGGGCTTGCGAGGTAAGTATTTAAATTCTTTGAAGATGTGGATTAAAATTGTTTTATGTGAAAAGGGTGTACTGTGGATGCAGTTAGATTAATGTTTGGGCTTAAGTCTGGAGGTAGATCTATGTGAAGTGGAAAAATACACATAGTAGATAGCAAAAATTTAATTGAGACTGATTACAATATGTTGTTGAGTGAATATAAAAGTGAAGGAGAAAGAAGTAACCCCACAACCCTTAGAGGTGTGTCATAGTTAGGAGTTGAGAATAATCAGGGAACCTCTAGGAATCCCCTTCCCACTACTCCCCTCACACCCCATCCCCCTCCCTATAATTTCCCTCCACCTCCACCTCGACCACCCCTAACGAACATGGCTAACAATATCAATCTACCGATCTTTCGAGGACTTTGTATGGAAAGCAAGAAAGATCACCGAAAAAGATATAAATAAAGTGCATATTTTCAGCGGGGTAGAGGAGAGAGTGTTGATATGGTATATAAAGTATGCTACGATGAATCAAGGCACTTCACTAGATGATACGAAGAAAGCATTGACTACAAAATTTAAGAAGCCAAAATTGCAGTGGCAGTGTATCACTGAGTTGAAGGAGATTAAGAAAGTACCGAATGAGGCCATCTAGGAATTTTATCAAAGGCTCAAAATGTTAATGGGACAAGTAAGCTTTGCAATTCCTGAGGAGCAACATAAGGAATGGTATATAGTTGCATTATTGCCACATATCAGGCTACCTTTGACACAACAAAAGATATCAACATAGGCCGAAGCTTTCGAAATTGTGATGAAGATGGAAACTTCACTGGTGGGAGATACTCATACAATATTACAACAGATTCAAACACAATTAGCACACCTAACCTTGGAATTGCAAGATCTGAAGAAGTGTAAGGAAGTCAGGTCGAAAATTGAATCAAAAGTATGGTGCATAGACTGTAAGGAAGAGGGCCATTATAATTATGAATTCCCTATGTTCAAAGAATACATCAATAGTGGAGCACCTAATCCATTGAACCTAGGATCAATTGCATGGTGTGACATATGTAAAATTTCTGGTCGACATCACATGGAAGAACGCTATTTGTTGTAGAAGAATATGCAGACCCTGAAACAATTGTTTTGTAACTTCTATAGCTCGGTGGGCATGATGAGAATAACTGTCGCAATTATGATTTGATGATAGAAAAAACTACAGGCACTTATAGAATGAAAGTTGGGGGAATTTCACTTGAGGATCAAGGTCAACATGTTGGTCGAGGAGGATTCCAAGGATGAGGATGAGGTGCTAGTATAGAATGTGACCAACTCATCAGTTACAACTGCGGTGAAACATGACACTTCGCACGAGATTTGCAGAATTCTACCTCCACCTGTGAGTATTGTAAAGCTTTTGCTCATGTGATAGAAGAATTTCTGGTCCTTATGAAAAAATGCAGGAGAAAAGGAACCAACAGCTTATGCAAAATTTTAAGACGATGACCTCTGAACCAAGGAAAGATGACCCGCACATCAACATAGTAATCAGAAGTGGCAAAACAACAAGAGATGATATAGCCGGAGGTAAGAGGTCGATGGAAGACACATGGGTTAGGAAGACTGTAGAAAGAACCCCTTTGTTCATTATTCAGGTGGAAAAAGAAGCATTCCTAGAGGCAAAGTGAAGTTTCATGGAACTGAGAGCTTCGACATCTAGCACATAGCCACTGCAGAAATTGTTACCGAAGAGGGACAACTTTGAAGTAACTACTCAATTGAAATAATTTGATCTAGATATATTAAGATAATTTTTTCAGACTTGCATGAAGTTATTGAGAGTTCATAAGGTTTTTCAAGGACTCTAACAGCTGATAGACTCCTGTGCTGGTAAAGGAGAACTGTGAAGTGAATCACGTGTAGTCAACAAGTTGATTTGACATAAGAAGACAATAGGAAGGGAGATGAGACTAGCTATGTAGATCAGGGAATGTGATATGGATAAGGTAATCCTAGATTTATGATCTAATGCCAATGTGTTGCCTAAGAAAACTTGGGAACTAATGGTAAATCAAAGTTGAAATGGTCACCAATCTAGTTGAGAATGGTCAACCAATAGAAGATCATCCTTATGGGAAGGCTATCTTGTGTTGTAGTAGATATTTAAGGAGTGAAAGCTATTGCAGATTTCGAAGTAATTGAGATTGTAGATGGTAGAAATCCATATCCATCACTGGTTGTACTAGATTGGGATTTTGATACTGATGCGATAATCAATCTAAAAAGGAGACAAATGGTGTTTGAAAAAGGTGATATGAGGGTCCTTGTTCCTTTAGACCCATATATAAGGAGTGCGCTATACAGAGCCTGTCCGTGATGAGTACTGTGACGCATAAATTGAAAATATCTACAAGATAACAACTAAGGAGGAATATTGGATTAATCCCATGACAGATGGAAGGTTAAGTTCGGAACAAGATAGTTCCTGTATTTCATACTTTGACGAAGAACTCGAAAATTGGCAGAACATGTTGCATGAAGTCTCTACAAGACGATGTAATAGAATTAAAATATCACTTCATTGCATAGCTTCATAAGTATGTAATTTTCCGTATTATGATGGAATAGGTGATGTACGTTTGTTTCTTGATGAATTTGAAAGATAATTTACAGAAAAAAATAGGTTTGAAGCGTTGGATGTAGCCTTGATATCTACACCTATTAGATGGTGGGGAACTCATAAAGAAAATATCGGAATTTGGAAAGAGTATCACAGATTGATGAAGATCATATTTGGCCAAGTAAATACCAGAATCAAAGTATAATATGATGGAAAGAATTATCCC
This sequence comes from Pinus albicaulis, assembly GCA_034641835.2. Taxonomy (NCBI): domain Eukaryota; kingdom Viridiplantae; phylum Streptophyta; class Pinopsida; order Pinales; family Pinaceae; genus Pinus; species Pinus albicaulis. Next base: position 443,386,415 of record CM076576.1, read on the forward strand.
CGGGAGCATCTGTTTTGCTGGACTTCAGTTTGGGGAGAAGATCTAGAGCCAGAATGGGTACATGTGTTCCTTCACACATTGGACCTGATACCTATGAATAGGTATCTAGAGATAGAGTTGCGACATGGAACGAAGAACTAGACAGATTTGGTTGAAGGGTTCCTCTTGACATTTAGTTTTGAAGATGATTTTCCATTCATAGATGAATCCCTTCAGGCAATCAGAGAAGGGATTTTTAAGACTACAACTGTGCTAACTTGGACATAGCCCGATTGGACCACGTAGTTGCAGCACACACTTGAATGCTATAATGTGACAACGAAAGAGGATGATGAGGATCCACACAATATTGATATCCTAGATTCAAATGGACATCGCGAAGTTACTGGACTAGTGCCTGAAATTCCTAACATCACACAGCCCATGAAGACAAAGAAGGTGAATATTGGGTCAGAAGAAGAACCAAAATTGCACTGATAAGAGATTATTGGGATGAAGACACAACTAAAAAAGTTTCAAAGCTGTTGCATGAGTATCAAGAGATATTCCCCACAATTTTTCTTAATTGAAAGATATTGTAGGAGACCTAGGAGTTATGAGGATTACCCTGAAACCCAACATGAAGCCAGTAAAGAAAAGGCCTTATCGATTGAATCCAAAATACAAGGAAAAATTGAATGTGGAGTTAGAAAAGATGATCAATGCAGGGATAATTGAGTTGGTCGAACAATCTAAATGGGTAATTCCTACAGTAGTTCAGGAAAAGAAGACAAAAAGCGAGATCAGAATATGTGTGGACCTGAGGAAATTGAATGATGCATGTGTGCATTCCCCCTTTCCCACACCATTCACCGATGAAGTGTTGGAAAATGTATGAGGACATGAGGCTTATGCTTTCACAAATGGCTTTATAGGTTACCACCATATCGAAATTGCGCCAAAAGATAGACATAAGACAACTTTTTCTACAGATTGGTGATGTTACCAATACGTCGTGATGCCTTTTGGGTTGATGAATGCTCCTGCCATATTTTCTAAAGTTGTAGTCGCATATTTCAAGGAGTATATACCCAAATTTTTGGAGGTTTACTTTGATGATTGAATAGTCTTTGGGTTTCTAAAGAAGCACATTTCAAGCTTGAGATTGATGTTGGATACCTGTAGACAGTATCAAATATCATTGAATTTGAAGAAGTGCATATTTTGTGTAGCTTTTGGTATACTATTGGGGCATGTTGTTTATAAGCATGGATTGATGGTAGACACTGCGAATATAGATGCTATTATGAACCTGGAGCCACCTAAGATAGTGAAGAAACTGTGCATGACACTTTGACACATTTTCTACTAGAGGAAGTTTATAAAGGCGTATGTGCAGATAACTGCATCGATGGATAAGCTACTGAAGAAAGATGTTACTTTTTGCTGGGATGAAGAATTGAAAAAGCGCCTCAACATACTGAAGTAAAAGATGGTGACTGTGCCTATTCTAGTTTTCCCAGACTAGAATAAGGAACTTCATGTACATGTTGATGCCTCTTGCATAGCATTGGGTACAATATTGGCATAACCAGGCGAAGGAGATATTGACTGTTGGCCCTCATTTTTTATCCAATTTTGTTTAATTAAAGACACTTTATTTCCTTGCTATCCATCCATATACCATCCATATTCTCTCTATTTTGACCAATTTATGCATATTCAGGTATATAAATTAAGATTTGCAATTTTTAGATGTTTTTACAAAAAATGAATTTTAAGTGCATTTTTGGACATGACTAAAAATTCCCGTAATGGCTTCATTGATGTCATACTTGCAGGACACTTGGGCACTAGATGAGAAAATTTTTAGAAATCTTGGGAACTAAGAATGGATGTGCACCTATTGGTTCGGTCAAACCAAGCTTAAACGGGCCCGATCAAAGCTGGTCAAACAAGACCTGTTATTCTGGAAATCCCTAGGAAATAGGCCAAATTTAGCATTTTATGGGATTTTCCAGATTTTGAGAGATTGGATGGATGAGATCAACTGGGATAAGGATAGAAATATCTGTTAGAGACGTTTTATTTAAGTTTGTTTCATATTTTTCTATTTAAGCCAAGGACATTGAAGACATGAATATGTAGAATTTGTATGATTTCACTTTGATATTTCTGAAACTTTGAGAGATAAGTGAAGAACCAGTTCTATATTATTTCCTGATAATCTATATAGTGGATTATTGATTGATTTTTAGTATCTGAGAAGTAATTTCAATGTGCGAGGCAAGGGTGGAGGGCCCCCACACTGAGCTAAGTGCACTTTCTGGTTAATTTAGTTGCAATTTCCTGAACTAGTTTTGTTTCATGTTTAATCAGTTAATTAGATGTATGATGTTATGTTATAATAGCTGATGAATCTTAATATTAATTATAATATGCATATGAAGGGTCAAACCAGTGTTTAAGGTAAACTCTTCTTCTATCTGATTAGAGACTGGAAACTAGAATTCATCTTTCTTGCTTTTAAGTGATTTTATGAATTCCCAGTTTTCTAACAATGGCATTAATGATGAATGAATTTATAATGAAGGAAAACAAGGACCTCCTTATTTAGGAGCCTCCTCTATTATTATTTTATGCATCTTTATCTATTTTTCATTAGTGGTTTTGATTTTTGTTCATGAATTAGTATTGTAGAGAAGGTCAAACAAGTTCTCCTAAGTTAGAAGCTTCTTCTTCAGCTTATTACATAATTGAATTAGAAATTATTTAGTTAAGTTTTATATTTGTAATATGCATTTCCTTTAAATTCAATAATTCATCTTCTAAACTTGATTGTAGTTGAAATCCATATATCTTGGAGATGCTTCTAAGTTCTACAAACCCGGATTGATAATAAAATACTTGTGTTAGTTTACCCAGTAAACAGACCCAACATTGACCACCCCATAGATTTTGCAAGCAGAAAATTGGCCAAGGTGGAGAAGAACTATTCCATGATAGAATAAGAAGGGTTGGATATGGTTTATGCATTATAGAAGTCCAGGCACTATTTTTTGGGAGCACACTTCAAGGTGTTCATTGATCACTATGTGCTGAAGTATTTGGTAAATAAGCCTGTTTTAGGAGGAATTATCTATCGTTGGTTGCTATTGTTTCAAGAGTAAAAATTTGAAGTTATAGTCAAGCCAGGAAGATTGAACGATGGACCTTATCATCTTTCAAGGATAGAGAGAGGTGAAGAACCCACTAGCACTGAGGAGAACCTGCCAGATGCACAGTTATTCACAATAAGGGTTGAAGATGATCACTTTGCAGATATTATTTAGTTTTTGGCTGCAGGAATGGCACCCTCAGAATACACTCCATAGAAAAGGAAGGAGATGGTAGTAAAGGAAGTTGATTTTTTTTTTTATTGCAGGAAATTTGTATAAGATGGGCAAATATGTCTCTGAGCATGAAAGGAAACATATTTTGGAAAAAGATCATGGAGGAGTTGCAGGAGGACATTATGCAGGAAAGGCCACTATGTAGAATATTTTGAGAGTTAGGTTATGGTGGCCCACATTGCATAAGGATGCAAAGGATTTTTATCGAGCGAGTGATGCATGCCAAAGAACAGGAAGACCCTCTAGGAGAGACGAGATTCCATTGAATTCCCAGGTGACATTGCAAGCATTTGATAAGTGGGCTATTAATTTTGTCGGACCTATTAACCCACCAGGAAAGAAGACTGGTGAAAGGTATATAATAAAAACAACATATTATTTGATGAGGTGGGTCGAGGCTAAGCCAGTAAAGGACTAAAACTCATATACCACTGCAAAGTTCATATTTGAGTATATTCTGTCTAGATTTGGGTGTCCAAAGATATTGATGGGTGACAGGGGTTGGCATTTATTACATACGACTATTGAGGCACTGACTGAATAATTTCAAGTGTATCATCTGAAAATTACACCATATCATCCTCAGGGGAATGGGAGAGTCAAAGCTTTCAATAAGATTTTGGAGAATGCACTCACAAAAGTATGAAATGTGAACAAATTGATAGGGATTTGAGAATTCCAGTTGTGTTATTGGCATACATGACAACATGCAATAAATTGACATGACATACACCTTTTAGGTTGGTCTATGGACAAGAAGAAGTCATGCCTATGGAGTACATTGTGCCCAGTTTGAGAATTTCGACATTCATAGACATTGCAGAAGGTGACACAATCGAGGAAAGGATGGAGCAATTGCTTGCTCTTGAAGAATATAGGTTTATTTCCGACTATCATCAACAAGTGAAAAAATCAAGGGAGAAAGCTTGGCATGACATGCATATCAAGCATAAGACATTCAGGGAGGGATACCTTGTACTATTATATGATAGCAAGTTCATGAAGTTCCCAGGAAAGTTTCAAGCACATTGGTTAGGACCGTATATCATCAGGCACGTCTTTGAGGGAGGCACAATTCATCTCGTGAATTTTGATGGTCAGTTGATTCCAGGATGAGTGAATGGTAGTAGAATAAATATATATAGGGATGAATCTATCCCTGGAACCTTGCACTAAATAATGAAAAGGGAAAAGTTTTAGTGCCACCTATAGTTGAAAGTGGGCACTGGACTATAAAATACTATGCAAAAAAGGGCTTTGTTGAAGGAAGAGTGTTGCGTGATAGATAGGAGTATGGTGAAGTCAAGAAGAGCCACACTGAAGGACGATTACTGCACGATGTTCAGGAGAATGTCAATGTTCGAAGGAACTGCGATGAGGGAGGAATTTCTGTGACATGGAAGATGGATCGTCGAAGTTCACTAGAAATATTACCGTTGTAAGGAAAACGTTGACATGAAAGGGAAGCTTCTATTAAGAAGAGCAAGGGAAGCACATTTATTAAGCACAATTGGTCAAATCTAGTGCCATATCTACATTAAATGAGCCAAATCTGAAGAAAATAACGGGGTACAAAATTCAAATTTGTTATAAAATCAATATCCCGCTCCACATTTTGACACTTTCTTCCTGAGAATTCAAATTTTGAATTTGCGCATAAGTGAGAACAGAGCGATTTGTTGTATTTGTGTGAAGAGCTGGGAATAACTTGCCAGATAATTGGTAAGAAGGGGATTCACAAGAATCATGACAATGACACCACCAACTGTCACAGATCTGAGGTCATTATGCAAGCAACCAACTGCAAAAGAAGCATAGTTGAAGAAAAGGCAGGTCAAGAGACTAGCTACATCCCCTGGAGTTAGATAGCCCCCAAGGAAGAAAATCGCCTAGGAGAAATGGACTAAGAAATGACAAGACAAGTAGAATAAACACATGGATATCTCAGAGAGTGGTGAAGAAATTGAAGCAGAGATTCTAGAAGATATTGTAGTAGAATATGTAGAGCCTATCTCCAGGCTATCACCATATATACCGCTGCAGAATATGGGTGCTAAATCCGTGAAAAACCTAGATATTGTGAAGTTACCATTTTGAAGGAGAACCATTAGTGAAAGTGTCGCAGTTGAAGATGCAGGACTGGGTTTTAATAACATAAGAAAATATCCCCAATTTGAGCCTAGTAGATACCCGCATCAAGTTAATTACCTAGAGAACAATGTCACCATATTGGAGCCACACAGGTGGTTGTGGGAATACAAAAATCAGGGTTGTTAAACATGTTGAATGTTCCACACTTTGGGTGAAGTAATATCAACACCATTTGTGTTTGCAAACTAATTTATTTGTTGCATGATGGATACCTTTGGCTGGGAGAGAGGATCCCAATAGATGAGATGTTGATCAGGAGAATAATCGCGTTGTCATACCAAGGAAAGAACCCCGCTAAGGAGTTCATAGAAAAGAGTTAGGACAAGGTCGTTGCTGATGAAATGAAGAAGACATATGACCTGGTAAAGAATTCGAGGGGTTATGACATTAGCTCCATTAATTTCCGACAGTGCGATTCATGCACATCCTTACAGGAAAGATAATGTGCAAATGTCATGAAAATGAAGTACCAACAGCTGTGGTCTCTTTGGCTGCGTAGTGCAATAAAGAGGTCTAGTATAATTTGGTTGGCTACCTATGCCAAGAATTTTTAGAAGATTGTTGCAAAGCACAAGAGGAAGGGAAGACATTCCACTACACATGGTTGTTATTTCTCATCACATTGATGGCCTAGAAAGAACTTGTGGAGTCACAGCTCCCTAATGTGGACCCCAATGTATGTGAAGCTGCGAGGTACACCTCGCTATGGTTTACTGAGGAACCAAAGCACACAATGGAGAATAAAAATTTATGGCTGGTAATGGAGATGGATCTACGCACAGTGGTGAGTTAACATCCCAGGTTGTCACCTACTTTTTTTTAATATTACTGGGGAATTTCATATTTCAAAGCTGATTTTTAAAGAGTGTAAATCAAGGCACGAAAGGATCTAGATGAATTATGGTACCCTTTTCCATACTTGGTTACCAAACTTGACATTGTGCACCATTGTATTGTATGTATGCAAAGGATATATAAACAAATGTAATATTATGTTGAAGTAGTAATCCATGAATTTCTTATGAGAATGAATGATTAAATATTTGTTTCTAAGTCTGTTTGGGTCTAAGGGAAGGCTCCGTAGCTATGTGTGGAGAGGCCTTGAAGAGTCTACAGCTTTGTGCACAGACCACCTGCAGTTGTGTGCGCAAGTCGAAGAAGTGTATGTAATGAAAAGATTTATCATAATAAAAGAAGAAGAGTTTTGGAAGCATCATTGTGTTTATTTGTATATTTTATTATTATCTACATTGTGAAGTTATTTGTATGCTTTATGTTGTGTTTTGATGATAAAGGCATAATGCGCACTAGTATTAATTGATGAATGAAGTATAAGTTGTTAAACTAGATAGATGCATCCATGCAGTTCCTGATAAGCATAATAGAATTTTGGAAGTAGATACACACTCTGATATCACTCTGGACGTAGAAACCTGGTTCTAACATCCCCCAATATTTCCTCGGGTGAGACTGTGATCTGCACAACAGGTCGTTGTTGAAATAGCCGGTAATAGAGGGTTTTGTTGGTGCGCAGCTAACTCTAAACCTGGGTCGAGACCCCTCTGAGCCAACAGGAAGTGTTATACCATCATTCAGTTATAGGTAACCGCTTGACCCATTGCACATGTTTATCAGATACAAAGAAATGAAGATATCCTTCCAAATATTTGTTCACTGTCTCAATTTTCCCATCATATTGAGGATGATAATATGAGCTATGAAATAATTGAGCACCTAGACAAGAAAATAATTCCGTCCAAAAATTTCCACTGAAAATGGGATCTCTATTGCTTACAATAATCTTTGGGTTTCCATGTAGCTTTTGAATTGTTTCCATAAATGCAATATCAATTGTACTTGCTTTAAATGGATGAGATAATGCACAAAAGTGTGTATACTTTCCAAAGTCTATAAAATACCACCATGATGACACTCTTTCCTTCGAACTTGGGTAAACCTGTGAAAATTTCCATTGAAACCTCCTTCCAACACTGATTTAGAATGGATAAGGGCTATACAAAACTTGGGGTCTTAATTATCTCAACTTTATTGTGTTGGAAAACCAAACATTCCACCACAAAATTTTGAATATCAGATTTAAGGACATCCCAAAAAAAATCCTTATTAACCCTGTGGTAATTTTTAAAAAATCTTGAGTGCCCTCCTAAGGGAGAGGTGTGCAATTCCAAAAGAATATTTTGTTTGAGTTGGGAATGCTTACAAAGGTATAAGCGATCTTTGTACCATAATGAATAATTTTCCAGCTAAATGTATAAGATGTACTAGGATCTTGCTGTAACTTTTGAGTGAGTTCCCACACTTCTTCTTCATTCTTCCATTCAACCCTTGCTTTGGTTATCCAATCTGGTTAGATAATAGAAATGGAAAAAACCAATGCTTCCACATCCTCATCCTTTCTTGAGAGTGCATCTGCAAACATCTTTGTGACCTATTTTTTTGTTCTTTTGAAGATAGTATTTGTTTTAAAAAGTATTTAAGACTATCATGATCTGTTTTTACCTTGAAGTGTCTTCCCATTAGGTATTGTTGCCATTGCTTTAGTGCATGTAGTATTGCCAACATTTCCTTCTCATAAATAGGTTTGTGTAAATACTTTCCTTTGATTGGACGACTTTAAAAATAAATGTGCTTCCTTCTTGCGTTAAAACAACACCAATTCCATTTCATGAAGCATCAAATTCCATAATAAAGATTTTTGTGAAGTCTGGCATAGCTAAGATCGGTGCCTGGAACATTGCCTCTTTAAGATGTTCAAAGGCCTTAGTTTCTTCTGGAGTCCAAGAAAATGCATCTTTCTTTAATAATTTTGTTAGAGGTGGTGCTATTTGTTGATCAGCGGTTGTCATTGATGTCAACCCGAGCAGCACCAAGGGCTACCCCAATATTTAATGGGAATTTTGACCTACCAAATTACTATATTCTGGGTCAAGAATGCTTTTGATTGTTTCTACTTGTTGATATTTTTCTATTTATAAATGGCGTGCCACTTAATTCTTCACGATTAGAGAGATATTCATGTTTGAAGTTTGTAACCCCAGTTAGTGGGCTAAAAATCCATGGGGTTGTGGCATGGGTCATTGAAAAGTCAATAATTAATAATTTTTAAGCTCCTAAAATCCATTCCACATTCACTTGTTGAATCCCCTCTCAATCTAAGCATTTATATAAATTGTGATCCTCATATCCTCCTTATGCGGGGATTTCACTATCTGAAACAAGTCATTGTAGCATTTTCGCTCTAAAATTTTTTCTACAAAGGTGCAGAAGATGAAATTTTTATGAGGCAAAGCCAAAATCCTAAGGAAACTTCAATCTTATTCTTCTTCCATGTTCATTCATTCTGTGGCTTCGAAGATTCTTCTGGAGGATTTTCAAGTTTGTAGTCTCTGGCTATGTGTCCAAAGTTTTGACATTTGTAACATTAAATATTATTTCTTAAATGTTCAAATCTATTGATGTTTCCCTGAGCCCTGGGAGGTTCATATTTGACACATCTCCTGGAATTGTATTGGTTCCTAGGGTAACAATCTCATTATTCATGCCTTTACATATGTAGATTGGGTAGGAAGCGTTGATGATCGCGAGAGTACTCATGAAGCATTGGAATATCTTCGCCAGAAGCTTGGGATTCTCCCAAGTTCTCATTATATTTTCCTTATTCAGAATATAAACGGGGAATGGAAGTGTGTACAGGTCCGCAAGATGGTTGTGTGTCAGGGGGAGTTACCCTTTGCCATTGATGTCAAATGGGGAGAGAATGTTGTAGGAAGAGGTGTCATGATCGCAGGAGGAGTACTTGTGTTTCCATCAATGCCAAAGGGGGATATTTTTGATCAGTGGTTGCTCAAATCATATGACTGGAGATAGAAATAAATTTGTATCTCTGAAAGAGAAGAAGGATGGAACCGTGTCCTTTAGAAATGATGGATCTTCAAATGTTACAGGATTAGGTACTGTCACTCTCGGAAGCAAAGATGATCTAGCCAAGAATGTTCTATTGGTTGAAAACATGAATCACAATCTGCTCAGTGTTGGACAAATGTGTGATCAAGGACACACAATACTATTCAACTCCAAAAAATGTGAAATCAGGAAAGGCAGGTATGGTGAAATTGTGGCTACATCAAGTCGAGCTCCAAACAACATATATGTTCTGGATGAAGCAACTGAAGCACATCTAATAGCTAAAGAGGATGATATAATATTTGGTAGAAATGATGATCGACTAAGTATGAATTTTGCTACAAAGATGAAAAGTTATTTCAAGATGTCTTTACTTGGTGAGCTGACATACTTCTTAGGGCTTCAAATATCTCAGCAAGAGAAAGGAATATTTATATGTTAAGCCAAGTACATCAAGGAAATGCTCAAGAAATTCAAAATGGAATATTGCAAACCCATCCTTACTCTGATGGTCACAGGTTGCAAATTGAGCATAGACAACTCATCTAAGGATGTGGATCAAAGGTTGTACATATCTAAGATTGGTTTTCTTCTATATGTAACAGACTCCCAACCAAATGTTATGCAAGCAGTTGGACAAGTAGCAAGATTCCAAGAAGCACCAAAAGAATCACATATTATTGCCATCAAAAGAATTATTCGATATCTAAAGGGAACAACAAAATATGGCTTATGGTATCCCAAGGGTAATAATATCATTATTCATGCCTTTACAGATGCAGATTGGGCAGGAAGTGTTGATGATCGTGAGAGTACTCATGAAGCATTGGAATATCTTCGCTAGAAGCTTGGGATTCTCCCAAGTTCTCATTAGATTTTCCTTATTCAGAATATAAAGGGGGAGTGGAAGTGTGTACAGGTCTGCAATATGGTTGCGTGTTAGGGGGAGTTACCCTTTGCCATTGATTTGAAAGGGGGAGAGAATGTTGTAGGAAGAGGTGTTATGATCGCAGTGGGAGTACTTGTGTTGCCATCAATGCCAAAGGGGGAGATTGTTGATCAGTAGTTGTCATTGATGTCAACCCAAGCAGCACCAGGGGCTACCCCAATATTTAATGGGAATTTTGACCTACCAAATTACTATATTATGGTTCAAGAATTATTTTTATGGTTTCTACTTGTCGAGATGTTTCCATTGATATATGGCACGCCACGTAATTCTTCACGGTTTGAGAGATATTCATGTTTGAAGTTTGTAACCCCAGTTAGTGGGCTAAAACCCCATGGGGTTGTGGCATGGGTCATTGAAAAGTCAATAATTAATAATTTTTAAGCTCCTAAAATCCCTCCTACGTTCACTTGTTGAAGCCTCTCTCAACCTAAGTATTTATATAAATTGTGATCCTCATATCCTCCTTATGTAGGGATTTCGCTATTTGAAACAAGTCATCGTGGAATTTTCACTCTAAATTTTTTTATACAAAGTTTCAGAAGCTGAAATTTTTATGAGGTGAAGCCAGAATCCTGAGGAAGCTCCTGTAAAAATTTTAGATCAATGTGCACAATGTTTTCGGAGATATGATCTATGGAATTTAGTGTTTTTGCAGGCTCCTGAAATTCATCTCAAAGAAGTGACCTTGGGAAAATCGTCATAACTCTCTCTCTAAGTATCAGATTGGAATTACGTAAAAATTAGCAGATATCAAACGGAATGTACTTTTTTTTGTATCAATTTTAGAGCCGAATGAAGAAACATTGACATGTGGAACGTCGTACAAGTTCGCTCTACTGAGCCAGTCCATAATTAGGGCATTGTGAGAGATTGGGCATAACTCTCCCTTGAAGAATCCCAATTGGGTCAGACATGTGGCATTGGAAAGAAGACTTATAGGACTACTACAGGGCTAAAAATCACATATTGGGGATTTGAAATAACAGAGATACACCAGATTCAATATTGAGCTCCTAGAAGGCAAAAAAAAGCTAGATCATGTGTTGTCAAGGGTTGCAAAGGACCAGACTTTCTAGGGCAGAAAAGCAAAGCAAGGTGCAACAGACGGTAGCATGACAAGAGCAGAAACCAAGGTGTAGAACAACAACAATAATTTCATCACATGAATACTTTAAGTGGGCAGCACTGCATACAGTCACTGTAAAGTATTTCCAACAATTGGAATCGGAGCTTGGTTCCTTCAATAGTAGTTTAATAGCTAGAAGGAGGTCATGGAGCATACCAAGAATGGTGTACATCTGTTCAATGAAAATAATTATGCACTCTGGAAAGGAAGAATGGAGGTATATCTCTTGCCGCAAGGTTACGCAGTATGGGACACTGTTCAAATGGATTTACATCAACCGCGGATGAACAAGGTAAGAAGAATTTGGTAAATGATGCAAAAGAAAAGAATATTATTATCAGTGGACTTATTGAATCTGCTTATCATAAGGTGTTGGGTTGTAAAATTGCCAAAAATGTATGGGACAAGCTTGAGAATATATATGCAGGTGACTCAAATGTCAAAGAAGCAAAGCTTCAAATCTACAAAGAAAAATTTGAGCAACTCAGAATGAAAGAAGATAAAAACATTGTTGCATACTTCCAACATGTTGATGAAATAACCAACACTCTGGAAGGATTGGGAGAGCCTATTGACGAGAAGACTATTATACCAAAGATTATTAGAATGTTACCAAGGAGATTCAACCGAAAGGTATCAGTCTTAGAATATAGTGAAAATCTGGACAAACTCACAAAGAGGAATTACATGGAGTTCTCATAGCATATGAAATGAGACTTGATGAAGAAAAGGGTACTTCGCATCTAGAAACTGCATTCGTTGCATCTAAGAAAACCAATCAGGACAAACAACCTTCAATTGAAAAGACATGCACCTGCAAGTGTGAAGAAAAGGGAGATGATGAAGAAGGTCTTTCAGATGAAGAATATGCTTACTTTACGAGAAAACTAAAAATTGGTAAGGGAAAATTCAAAGGTAAACTTCCATTGATATGTTTCAGCTATGGTGAGGTTGGGCATTTCACATCAAAATGTTCGAACAGAAGTGATGGAAACTCAAAAGGAAATAAAGGCTTTAATAAATTCAACAAGAAAGGCTCCAAAAGGAACTTTCTCTCTAAAGAAGATAGCGCATCATCCAATGAAGACAATGACAGTGAAGAAGAAGCCAATGAGAGAGTATTGTTTATGGCTAAGCACAATAAAAAAGTGAAATCAGAGCGACAGGTCTCGAGTTTGAAACTCACCCGGCTCGCCTTGGGGGGAGATTTTTGGACATTGGGTTCAATGCTCCCTGTGTGTTTCACGACATGGACTAACTGCCTCTCGTGGATCCTAACTCTGGAGATTGTAGTGGAGATTAACGCCTGTGGGTTTTGGTCTAACGACAATCATGATTCCAACACTATTCTCCCATAATTCTTATCAAACTTGCAATGATACCCTGTCAACCTGAGAAATCCTCACAGATGCTTTATGGTTGTGAGGATTTTCCATTCCCTAATGCCTTTAATTTTGTTACGTTCTACCTTAACACCCTCATGAGATACAATATAACCTAGATATTCCACCTCTTGTACTCCAAAGAAACATTTGGATGTTTTTGCATATAATGTTTTCTCCTCAAATAATTTGAGCTCTCTATCAACATGTTGACCATGATCCTTCCAAGACTTGTTGTAGATTAGTATATCATCAAAAAATGCTAACACAATTTTTTTAAGGAAGGGTTTGAAAATGGAATTCATCAAACCTTGAAATGTAGAAGGTGCATTGGTAAGGCCAAAAGGCATGACCAAAAATTCATAATGGCACTCATGAGTTCTAAATGATTTTTTCAGAATGTCTTCAGTCTTCATTCTTATTTGATGATATGCTAAACAGAGATCCAACTTGGTAAAGTAAATTCCTCCATGTAATCCATCCAATAATTCATCAATGGCAATAATGGGAAATTTATCTTTATTAGTGAGCTTGTTGATCTCCCTATAATACAGACACATGCACCATGATCCATCCTTCTTGTGAAATAATACTACTGGAGCCAAAAATAACTTTGACTAGGTTGAATTATACCAACCTCTAGCATTTTTGCAACCATACATTCATTTTCACTCTTTTGGGCATAAGGATATCTGTAAGGCCTGATGTTTGGAGGAACACTTCCTAGAATCAAATGAATAGCATGATCATGATCATGAATATGTGGGAGGCCTTTGGGAGTCTCAAATACCTTGGAATGATTGTCCAAGGATTTTTGGAGATTTGGAGAAATATATCATTTCGATGTTTGAACCTCTAGTGAGCATAATTGTGCAATTACGCCCCATTGTTATTTCTTTAGAATATTTGTCATTTCATTAGAGTTGATTATCTTTCCTGGTATCCCTGTGATACCCCTTAATTCAACTTCATTTCCTTCCCAAAAAAAAATCAAGAAAAGTTCTTGAAAGTTAAAAGTTATTGTACCCAAATATTGTACCCATTGGACTTCCAGTACAACATCAACACCACACATTGGAATGGAGAGCATTGGAATTTTCAGTACATATTCCCGCATGGTTAGTTTGATATTATGGCACTTTCCAGAGAAATTTATAGTTCCTCCATTTGCATACATCACTTGACACTCTGGTCTTGGGTATAGGAATAAATTCAATTCCTTGGATATCTTATAATGAATAAAATTATGGGTACTACCCGAATCAATCAACATTATTGCCTTTTTCTTCTTGATATGTCCTTCTACCTTGAGAGTTTGAGGAGTGGTAGTTCCTACCAATGCATTACAATATATGGTCAGATTCATTTCTTCTTTCTCTAGGGTTGGTTCCTGGTGTATATCCTTTTATTTTGAAGTTTATTGTTCCTTTCCTTCCTCCTCTTCATAGTCCATAAAAAATAATTTCTTCTCAACACACTTATGACCTTTAGTGTATTTTATATCACAACTGTAGTAAATCGCCTTTGCTCTTTTTTATTCTAATTTTTGTGGTTTAAACCTTGTACGTTGTGGAAGGCTAGGAGTAACAACACTTCCATATTTATGGTTGTGAGTAGTAGGCTTCCTTGTTGCGATAATTTTTCTTTCAATTATTCTTTCCAACCTGAATTATTTCTCCAATGGATCAGGTTCCCAAAGGAGAACCTCATTTTGGATGTTATCCTTTAAATTCCCTATGAATACATCAATCCTATGCTCATATGGACTATAATTTACCCTTATATTCATTTTTTGGAAGTTCTCAATGTGATCCGCCATTGAAAAATTTTGTTTGAGATTTATCAATTGGCTAAAGAAGGTGTTTCTATTTGTATCCTCATAATATTCTATAATTTCCTCTGTAAAAATTGACCAAGTGAAAAGTGATTTATGATAACAAATACATTAATACCATACAAATTGATTGGTTTCTAAGTATAAAGTTGCAATGCATACCTTTTGTATGTGTTGCACATTATGGAGATAAAAATATTGCTCCATCTATAGTAGCCATGTTACCAGATCCTTGCCATCAATCTTCCTCATATCGATATTTAGAATATGGTGGGTCTTCAATATAATGTTAGAGTCTATGAAATCATGATTAACATTTCTTTCGTTCTCATCACGAGTTTCATCTAATACCTTTTCATCGTTAGGAAGCCTTTCTTGTAGAAATTTCGTCTTCCATGTATTTTTTTAAACCATTCATGTCACCTTTTAAACCATCCATTTCAACTTTTAGTTCATGTTTGGTTTCTCTTTGTGACGGCGAAATGTTTTTCACTTGGTCCTGTAATTTTGATATATCATGCTGCAATTCTTCCTCTTCATGCGTTATAGTACAACTTTATGAGGGCTTAATGGGTGTGGAATTTTTTTGTTCGAGAGGAATTTTACAACCCAATACTGGTATATATGCTTCAATACTCCCTTGGAATCACTTCAAACTAATTTTTCAAACAAAAGTTATGCAATTTTTAAAAAAATACACACCTTTTCTTGCTTTTTAGGAGCTCGATATTGAAACTATTATATCTCCATGATTTTAGATCTCAAATATCTAAGCTTTAGTCCTATGGTATCCCTCTAAGTCTTATTTTCAATGCTACAAGTGAGACCAAATTTGGATTCTTCAAGATAAATTTATGCCAAATCTCCCACGATGGCTTGATTATGGATTAGTTCAGTAGATTTTTTTTTAAGGGATGCCATGTGTCACTATTTAAACATTATACTCAAATATTGATACAGGAAAAACTAAAGTCTGTACACTTTCAGTCACTTTTTACAGAATTCAAATCCGATTCCTGAAACGAAATTTATGACGATTTTCCCTCAGTCATGTGTTTGAGATGAAATTATGGAGCTTGCAAAAACCCTAACTTCCTCAGATCATATCTCTGAAAATAAAGTGAACCAAGATATGAAATTCGTACACGAGGTTCACCAGTATTTTGAATCCATGTAGTTTCAATTTCAGCTTTTGAAGCTTCGTAGAAAAAAGTTATAGAAAAAATGTCAAGATGACCTTTTTGAAGAAGCAAAATACTAGAATCCAAACCTCTAAAACCAAATTTCATGCAACCAACTCACAAAATAGAAGAAAAGATAGATCAACGACTTAAAAATATTCCTCTTCGATGGGGAAACCTCCTTTACATTACATAAATGAACAATTCTTGGATTATGCAAATGAAAAAACCTTATTTGTATATATAGGAGTCTAAGGGGTCACTTTATAATCAAAGTCAACATAAAAATAATAATGTAAGGGCACAACTATAAAATAGTGGGATTATATGGGGCGCAATAATAAAAATATGGGGACTACATTGGCACAACAATAAGAATAATGGGGCTATACTAAAAATAAAAATAAGGGGATACACTAGTATTATAGCGACCTAACATTAAGCTAGGTTGTTCCTAATGTTGTTACAACCTCATACTTAGAAATATCTCCTTTATCCCCTTTCTCTTCCTATTGTGTTATCTCAACTACTAGTTCTTGTGTAGCAACAATGCCATCAATAGGTTCTTGTGGGGAAATAATCAAAATAATTTTAGTCTGCTTTGTTTCAGCTGTTCGTTCTTGTGTAACAAGAACATCATAAACAAGTTCTTGTGGAGTATCAGATTTATTTTCTTCTTCCTCCTAGTTCTTGGGTGACAACAACATCATCACTGGGTTCTTTGGAATAATAGGTCGAAATTCTTCATCTTGTTCTCCTACTTAAACTTCTAATGAGACAATAATTGATTCTACAAGCCCATCTTACTTAAGAACTTGTTTACATCCCACACACAACTTTAAGGTTGTTATAGTGCGTGATGTCATTTCTGTTGCTTCTTCTAACACATCTAACCCATTTCCATTCTTAGACTAGATTTTTTTATCAACCACGACATATTTTTTCCTTAACTCTTAATTTTCCTTTTTCAATTTTTCAATTTGATGGACAAGAGGGTAAATTTTGGTCTTGCTTAGTAGAGGGGCATCCTCTTATTCTTTTATAGATTCTTCTGCCACTGGTTCTTCTTCCTCGTGCCTGAATTTTGGTGTAGCAATAGGGGATTCAGGCATGGAGGCACCTTCCTCTATAGGATCTTCCCACTTTCTCTTATCCTGTTGTTCCTTAGGTTCCTTTGGTTTAGTTTTAACAGTGCATTCTTTGGGTGTTGGAGCAGTATTTTGTGCAACAACCACACACACCCTTCTCTTAGGGTTCCTTCCACCAATCAAATTCTCTAGTATTCTCTATTTACCTTCACCTCTCCTGAGGCATCCTTAGTTTCCTCATAAATATGTGTTTCTTTAGTTGCTAGCTTAGGTGCCATTGTTTCAATAGTTGTTTCTTCTAGTTTTTCTTCTTCAATATGACATCCATGATAGTTTTTCTATGATGATCCACTAGATACCTCCACAAGCTCCTTTTTTTATGCCTTTTTTCCTTTCAAGGATGTACCAATATAACTTTTTATACAGCTCCATCTCTTATGGTTTCAACAACCAGGTCTAAGAAATGCATCCACCCTACTTTTCTTAGGGGTTGTGATTGTTCTGCTCCTGGGGGGTGTAATAACCCTACTTCTAGGGGGTGTGGTTGATTTAATTTTAGGTGTTATTTTAGCACTCTCCTTGTGCTCATCACTTTCATCATCCTCTCCATCCACATGAGGTCTTGCTAACATATCAACCCATGAACTCCTTTTCTCATGTAATGAGTGATGACCAATTAAATAAGTGCATGATTGGTCAAGCAAATTTTCGAGTGTTTTTCCCCTCACACTACCTCTGCCATATGTTGTAAATACTTAAAAAAGTAGTAAGGTATATTTATCAGCTGCCATGTCCTAAGATGTGCCAAGAATTGAAAATGGTAATTAAATATAATTCCAAAGTTCCCTTCACGAGCGATAAATTTCTAAATGAAGAAGGCCTCATCATCCCAAGGGTGAGGAAGGGATGTTCTATCGAAACCCATACCCATTAGATAAATGTTTAGGTATAAAATAGGCCTCCTAAGGAATATTATAAAATAATAGTGAAAATAATAAAATAAGATTAGATTACATCATCAAAGTTTAGAGTAAAAAAAGGAAAAACTATTTTTTCAACTCATAATTTCAACTTATATCCCTATGGTTTTACTCAAAATTCGAGTGGGAGCACTCGTTGGATGCAAAGTTTAGTTCCCTGTCCAAAGAGTACCAATTTTTCATAATTTCAATGGACACTGCTACATGAAAAAAACATGATTGCAATCATGTTTTTCATGTTTTTCTCATTTTTCATGTAGCAAGGTCCATTGAAAGAATGCAACATGGGTACTCCTTGGATGAGGAATTAAATTATGCACACAAAGAGTGATTCAACTCGAAAATTAAGTAAACCCGTAGGGAGCTAAGTTGAAAATAAGAGTTAAAAAATAATTTATTTATTTATTTTTAAATATTTTTAATTTTTTACTGCAAAATTGGTGAATCATCCTCCATGGTTAACATCATCATCTTGAATCCTAATGGTTCTTATAAATTTTATTTTGGTTATACCCTTTTGTTTTGAGGTCTATTTTTTACCTCAAAATTTCTTTAATGCTTTAGCCACCACTTCCTCTCCTTCCTACAGAAATACAACCTTAGTTGATGGAACCACTATATTCCTTGAAACCCATTGAGTCCCTTTCCATGGAAACCCTATTACTCTTGCAAGTATCTCTTATGTAACATAAATTATGAAACCTATGAATTCATTATATTATTAAGTTAGGGCCTGTGCAAAATCCAGAGCAACCAACTCACTAAAAACCTGCAACTTCTCGAAATAACTCAACCACACTGCATTTCAAAAAAATTCCAGAGCTTTTGGGTGTTGCAATAGGATGTCAATAGATTCAGGTTCATGCCTTACTGTTGCTCCTCCCATGGCTTGCCAAGACTGTAACTACTCAGCACTGGTCAGGGTCTTTTACAAAGTTGCCTTTGGAAATCATGTCAGGATTTTGGAATTAATAACAATTACCCCTTTTTTACCAAATTAAATCTTTATGGTACTTATGAGAAAGTACCTCACATAGTCACATCAATTTTTGGAAATGATGATAGTGTTTTTTAAATAGTGATAGGCATAACAATGGTTAAAGAGGTATAACCATCATGAGATGGAATAATTATACATCTAGGAAATATATAATTGATTAATTGGGGTGAAATCATAGTGTATTGCTTAATAATATTATACACTCCTCCACGACATTTATTGTAACAACCTTCCTCAAAATTTGTGCAATAAAGTAATAATTCCACCTCTTAAGTCCAAACTCTACAAATAAATGACAATATAATGAACCTGTCACTGGATTACCAATACAGTGATAGAGGGTTGTAAAGTTCAAATGATGTTGTGAAAATATCCTTGTGGCATATGTCCAAAGTTGAAATTTTATTTGTATGATGAAATGAAATAATTTCTCCAGTGATATTAGATCCATTCTATCAGCCTTGAGACCACACTGTTAGCCATGATGATGTCAAAAAGGTATTCAATTGAAGCAATAATAATAGGTCTCCAAAGGGGTCTTCAATTGTAGTAGCAATGTTAGTATGAAGTTACAGACATAAATAATGCTAACATTTGGTCATATCTTGAGTTGTATCAATAAGATAATAATCAGAGCTATACTATATGTTATCACCCTAGTAATTCTCAGGTTGTGGGATGAGGATTTTTGTAGTTAAGAAAACCAGGGGTAACCAAGAACCTCTTTTAGAATTCAGGATCTAGCCTTCCTGAGTTCCGGAGAGGGATCTCTCCTAAAGATTTAACTTTGTTTTATAATTGGGTTTTAGGCTAGCTATGAGTGGACAGTGGGACTTGTTTTGAAAGAGTGGTGGGAATAAAAAGTGTTTCAAGGTAAACCAGAGGGATCTACCAGAACATTGGGCTATGGAGTCAACTTTCTAGGCAAGCAGAACTAGGAAATAAGACTTAAAGATGAACATGTACTAAGGGCAGGGTAGATGACCTTCAAAGGCTTTGAATAGGCTTTGTTGATGGAATGGGTGAAATCTGAACAAAAGGGCACTTAAGAATCCTTAAGTTACAGAAAATAATATTGAAGGAGGGGATCAAACAGGGACCTAGAGCAATTAAGAATTCTATAGTCCGGTTATCAAGCATAAAACATAACAATGCCAACTAGTAAAAAACAGGGAGCTTTTTATCACTAAGCCTGTCTAAATTCTCCTAGTTGATCATTAAAGATAGAAACACATTAAAATGAATGTATGGAAACTTTTGAAAGAAAAACAATGAAAACAGGAAAAATACTAGACTTAGCTGGTCAGCACAAGAATCCTGAGTTATAATGTCTTTAGTCTCAATTCCAGTCTGCTGCTTTGCTAATTGATTCACACCAACTTCAATATATCCAGCAAAATGACTATAGTAGTCTTGATAAATTTTATTCCACACTGAATACTTCGAATGATGAAGTATTTATACAAATGAATTGTTTACAAAATATCTCAAAGTTTGAGATAATGTTTTAAGGAAAAATAGGAAATGTAACATAAGAAGAGGGACAACAGCAAAACAGTTTGCAAGTTGTTCCCTTTTACTAGAAAATATAGAACTGATGATTCTAATCAAAAAGATTTCATGATGTGCTGTGAGCATTGTTGGCATTGGATGCATTATCTCGTGGAGGATGGCTTGTAGATCACTCCTTCTCTTCACTTTCACCTCTGATACTCTTTATCATATGATTTTCACTGTTTTACTGTTGTAATTGAAAAATAACCAGCAGTAACATTCTTTTTAACTGATACACTTTGACCCTGAATTTTTATCCTAAGGTAAAAGTAAAATATGATTTTTTCATGTGAATTTCATGCTCTTTTACCTGTCAAATTCACATCAGATCTGTCAATTCTTGCCATTTTTGAGCTGTTGGGATCTTTATACTTTTCATTTTTATGTAGCTTTCATCAGCTTCTGTGTACTTAGCAAAGTTTGGTTTTACTATGAACATATGCTTAATTTCATTCTCCAAAAAGAAAAAATTCTCAAAATATTGAAGTATTACTTTGCCACTTGGAGATCCTCGTGGCAAAGGCTTTTTAGCCTGCTCCTTAGCATGGGCTCTAATTTTCTGATCATAATCCTTTTGTGGCATTAATTGTTCATTTAATGCATGAATATCTGGAAGTCCTGCTTCTAGCAGCAAGTCATACTTGGTCTTGAATTTACTGATTGATATGTTCATATTATCACATTTTTCTTCCAGATTGTTCATAATATTTCTCTTTGTTAGGACCTTTCTGATATCAAGGATAGCCTCTGTCCTGTCAGGAATCTTCATTTCTTCTAGTTCTTCCCTGTTTTTACTATTCAAAAATGATATGAGCTGAACTGCTTGTGGTGGTTTGTTGCCAAGTTCCTTCTTTGTTTTATCAATTTCTGCTAAGGCAGCTTGTAGCAGATCTTTTTATTCATATATTATTTGAATAGAAGGCCATTGTGAGTGAATGCCTTCAGTCATTCTTGTCCACAAATGAATTTTTATGTAGGAAACCTGTTCAGTAAGATTTACCTGTTGTTGAAGAATTTTCACCTGTTCCTGTAATCTGTCAGCCCTATGTTCATGTCCTTTGGAAGTGATTAAGGCATCTCTTTTAGATGTTTCAAGATCTTTGATGGTGCCTTTTAAACTGAGTATTTCTTGATCTTTTATAGACATATCTTCCATGGCCCTGATTATTGTAGTTGTTTCTCCTACTGTGTTTATCTGTGATGTTGATGAGGAAGTGGCAGAGATATCTTTAGAAGTAACTGACACTACAGTTGCCAATACTCCTTGCGGTGCCAAATGTTCTGCCAATGTGGATGGAACAACTGTACTTACAGTTGGGATAAATGTAGGAATGAAAACCTGCTGAGTTTTCTTTAGATTTTCATTTTCTTGCATGAAAGCTTCTATTTGGCTTTCCATTTCCTTTATTTGAGTTGTCATATTTAGAACAATTTGTTTTAGTTCATCATTTTCAGTCTTTTGTTGAAGGATTTATTTTTTCTGTGGATTTTCACTTTGAGGCAATTTCAGTTGCCTTCTAAGAGTAGCTATGTCTTCATTTTTCTATTTGATTATGGCCTTTTCCCCTTCAATGTTTGTTGGGTCAGCTCATGCTTCAATTACAATATCTTGCAATGATTTGATTCTTAAGCTATTGGCATACAATGAGGCTTTATCCAATTTCATTTGATTTTGAAGGTTTATCAGTGTTTTCTCAAGCCTGATAGAATTCATAGTCTTGTTGACTATCTTAGAATACAACATCTCTGTATTGCTTCTGTGGAATTCTATTTGGTCCAATTCATGGACAGCATCTACATCAACTTCTAGGTCTATCTTTGAATAATTTGCAATTTTTTTTGGATCAGCCACTGTGGGCTTGAGAAATGACATCACCAATTTGTTTGAAGAGTAATCAAAAGTTGAGAGGTGTCTATCTTTATTTCCAGGATTTTCTTTAAGGAACTTGGAATAAACTTCACTTTTGATTTCTTCATTATTTTCTCTGATTTGTCTGAACCTGATTTGAATATCTGACTCTGTGTTGTCAGGTTCTTTGGAAGAAGAGGGAATATGAACATTTTTCTGTTTATCAACCATGAAAGTGTCTTTCTGCTGTGTTTCCAGTTGGACATCCTGAAGCTCCTTAAGTGTTTCATTTACAATTAAAGTGACCTCATCATCAGTTTGATGGCCATTGCTGTCATCAATATTAATTGCTTTGTCCCTTTCTTCATTAGTCAATTTATTTTTCTTACTGTAGGGAATTCTGAATCTCTTATCTAGAATAGTTTCAGCTGTGAAACTATCTTCCTTTATGCTTCTTTTATGAAGAATTTCAGTTTCTTTGATGACTGTAACAACCTGTGTTTGATCTACCTGTTTATCCTTTTCACTATTTCCCTGTATGCCCTGTGAGTCATCATCAAATAAAGTATTTGGTTCCCACTCAAGTTTATTGGCATATTTTTCAATTTGAGGCTTCGGATCATGCAAGAAAGTAGACAACTTGTATTTCAATCTGATCATGCTTAAAATACTCTGAGGATCATAATTCCACATAAAAATGTATGGGAATTTATATTCTTTCAACTTGACATTAATCTCATTTGTTGCTTCTCTGTTGTTCACAATGAATGGCCCAACTTGATTTTTCAGTTTAAACTGAGTCTTTTTTCTGGAAGCCATGAAATTGACTTCATCTACATTCAAAAGTTGCCTCAAATATTCTAGAGCAAAAATCTTTGTACTCACAAATCTAGGCAATTTATATGGAGCCAAGAGTGCACCATATATTCTGATCTCTGTGTAGTTCTTGTACAAGTACCAATCCCCTGTTTTACAGCTCTCAGATAGCTCTAAGATCCTCTTTGTTTCTTCATTAATTCTAGGGGTCTGTTCCTTATTCAATAAATTCATAGTAGGTACTATAAACAAGTCATTGAAGTCTGCATAGGTGTATTCCCTGTTCCATTTCCTCAAAATTGATGACCAAAATACAACTGAAAGTACATTCCTTTCTAGATCTAGCTTCTGGAACTCAATAGGAAATTTTTCTGCTTGATAATACAAAAAGAGATGAAGTAGATATGAAGTATATCTAAAGACTCCTTCTTCTAGCAATCTGGACAATTGGTAGTGCATGTTTTCTTCAATGAACTTGGCAAAGTTGTATACAATGGATGGAGGCTAGCTAGGACTCAAAGTAGACAGAAAACCTAAGATAGCAACATTAGTGAACTCATCATTGTTATATCCCAGTATAAATGACAGCATGGAGACAATCTGCCTTGTTTCACTTGGAAAGTCAATTGTATAAAATGGAGGATTAAGCTTAGGGATATCAACCTGTGTGGGGCAAAAAGTCTAGAAGATTTTGAACTTGGAAGCAAAATCTAGGTCTAGGTAAAGCTGAGTTAAATCCTCTATTGACAATGAAGCAGCATTGGGGTCATGGTTTAGTTGCAGCATAGAGTTTATGGATTCTGCATTGATATAAAATATGACCTCCCTATCTTTATTGACAATGCACCTCTGGTATGGAAGATAATATGACTAACACAATCTGACAAAATTAGGAGCTGAATGAGTAAGAGGGAAAATGTACTTTGGCAAATTGGAATCCCATACTGGTATATCCTTATCATTTTTCTCTACAGACTTGACAAAACACTAGTTATAGACATCAAGTAAATTGAACTCTACTGAAGGGTCAAATATTTTGTAATCAAGATCAACAAGAGCACTATTTTCTTGTGAAGTAACTGGAGGTTGGACAGGCCTAACAACTTCAGTGGACTCAGCAGTGAGTGCAGGGGTGGGTTTATCAAGTTTAGAAGACTCAGGCTGAGGGATTTTAGCAGAGGTTTTGGGCCTCCTGATTTGGGGGTTACTTGTTTCTTCATCATTTTTAGCTGAACAAAGCAAGCTTAAACTGTTTTCTAAGTTCTTCTTTTGGAAACAAGAGGATTTTGAATGATTTTTCTGGTGAAATAGGATTCTCAGCAGGGTTCTGGATGAAAAAGGATTTTTAATGCTCAGAGGGTGATCTTGATCGATTTCAGCAGTGAAAAATGATCAGGGAATGTATAAAACTTGCTAAAATGGAAAGGAGGGATTCTGGGGAAAATTTGACAGGGTTTCCCCTGTACTTTGGATGTTTTTTGCAATCTCTATGCGGATAATTCAGTAAATTAAAGGAAATGGCTGGTAAAATGTTGTTTTTTCCTTTGAAATTGAAGTTTTTATGGATGAGGTTAACGAAAAATATTTTTACAGGTATAATTGTGGTCGATTAAGTTGCAGGTGCTTTCAAAGTCTTCAATTCTGTTGAATTAGGCTATTAAGGAGTATGGTGTCTCTCTGTGATTGAATTGCAGAGAAAATGGTTGTTTAATTGGTCACTGGTTCACTGGTAGGCTTGCAAATGATGAAAAAGGCTCAGCAAATTTTCTTCACAAGTTTACAGGCGTGAATGGGTGAAAAGTAATGAAAAATTATAAGTTTTAATGCATTAAACACTTAGTCGAATCAAGGTTTAATCGCATTAATTTCATATAAAGGCGAGAGTGGTTTTGGATTGAGCTGGGCGGTTTATCGGGCGGCTCTGAAGTGGTAAATGGTATTTCGCTTTTTGAACGTGATTCAATCCAATTTTGACATGTCGACGCTGGGTGGTTTGGGAAAACCACCCATATCGCGTAGATTTTATAAAACATCAATCGATCGCTTTATGTGCGCGATATAGATTATTGGCCATCGAATTTGGTTTTCGAAAGCGAAGGGTCACGATTAAACGAAAAGGTGCAGGGAAAAGAAGTCATTAGGTTCATTTTCGCCTGTTGGATTTTGAAGTGAATGAAGATCTGACGGTTATCATTCAACGCGATGGGAGGATAGGAATGTAATAGATTTATCACATTTTTTAATGACCGTTGGATCAAATTTAGGTTGGGGATTAGAGGGTTAGGATTAAGCCCAATGGGAAAAGAATTTTAACCAAGGTTAAAGTTTGGAGTGAAGGGATATGCATCAGGGAAAAGGTTAAGTTATATTTTTTAACCTTAGGTTAAGGGAGTAGGAATGGAAAATACACAAGGGAAGGGTTATGAAGTTTAGTTTGAACAAAACTTCGGGTTTCTAATATATATATATATATATTTTAAACATATATTAACACATGTTTGAGGGTTTTTGCATATAATTTTATTATATAGTAATTAAATCAAGGTGATTTACTTACCATAGGGGCATGATTTAATATAAAGATATATTTTAGCCAAAGGGGTTGTAATGTGGGTGTTTTATTTAAACATGTGGGGATTAAATAACTTTGGCTAAAGTTATAATAAATGGGTTTTTGGGGCTATTATATAAAAAGGGGTTATATAATATAGGAAAAGGTTATTTCTATAAGGAGTTAATATATAAGTTAAAGTTAATATGAAAATAGGACAAGGTATACTCAAAATACATAACCAAGTAAAGTGAAATTTAAAAGACAATTTGCATTAATCATATCACTTTAACTTAATATATAATGTAATTTTGAGGGTTTAAAATGTTTCTCATGTGATGATGGAAATTAGTCAAATGGGAATTATAATGTCTTTAAGTGAAATGAGGTTTTACTTAGGATTATTTCAGAGGGATGAATGCATGAAATGGAGTAATGATGTGATTTTGGGGATTAATATAGACATTTTACACTTTCAACTGATCAGTCATAGAGCCTTGGGTCCGGTCCCAACAAAAGTCAAGGAAATGCCTTGAGCCTTTCTGACTGATATTTTAGAATGTTTCATGACTATGGGAAGGGGAAGTTAGTTATTTTGCAGCCCAGATGAATGATATTTACATTGAGACTTCTCACCTTCTTCTACCTACCCAACTTACCATTCTAACATTTTTTCTTTCTTTTTAGTAAGGTGCATTTGAGCTAGCAACCTTTACAACATTTATTCTTTTTGAAAGCAAATAAAGCTATCTAATTCTACACTTATTTCATCCATGAATTCAGATTAAACTGTTGGATTCACTTTATTTCTCTACCTAACTACTAAATTGTCATGATTAAACAGTATGACAACTCTTTATTCTCTATCTACAACAAGTGAAATTGAAAAGTGACAAGTCAAGATTAAATTGTTCAACTCATCACGGACTATGGCATTTATTGACACTCTGCCATAGTCAAAAGGTAAAGAGTAGTGGAATTTATGCTTGCACACTTTCATGTTTTATTCATTTTTCTTTTTGGGTCTTTTATTTTTTCTAAGTCCTTTGATTTTTCTTTTAGGAATTTTTACCCTCTTTTTGATTTTTTTGATTTTTTGATTTTTTTACAAAATATGTGAATACAACTTGTAGAAGGCAAAGTATGTACAAATTTACAAGATTACCAACAGTCAGGTCAAAATTATGAATCCTATATTATAGGTCACTAACACTATATATACCAAGTTATAATATGTCTCGATTTGAGTTTGTAACAACAAAAATTTAGAACAATAAATTAATAATATAAATAATTATCATAATTTTGTTACAAAGAAACAAGAGGTGTTTACTGCTAGAAAGTTGGTTTTCAGTCATCATAATCATCCAAATTATAGTGCCCTAAAGGGGTTTTCACCATCAGACCTTTTTTTTCTCATATATATATATATATATATATATATTTATTATTTTTATTTGAAAAAAAACTAAATAATTGATAGCATAGGAGGAACCTCCTATGCCCCAACAATTTCAAGGTCTGAAATTGCAATTGAGACAACATTTACAAATGTATCCTTAGAGGTAGGTTTATGATATAACCTAAGAACATGTCCATTAACTAGAAAGGATACTTGAGAATTATCAATGATTTTCAATTTTACAGTTCTGTTGTCAAAGAGCACTTCTACATCAGAAGGACCTAATCACCTAGTTTGAAGGTTACCCTTAAAGTCCTTGTACCTAGAATCCCAAAGTAAGACTCAGTCACCCCTATGAAACAACTTATTCTTAATAAATTATCATTCCATTTGGCATGTTGCTGTTGAATGATATCTATTTTTTGCACAACAACCATGCACTTTTCATCTAATCCATTCAGTTGTTTCAGCCTATGTTCTTGAGTTGCTGTCAATTTTAAATCCATTTCCAATGCATTCCTTAATGTTTTAATCTCAAATGCAATGGAGAAGATGGTATTTTTACCAAAATCCAGTTCATAAGGGGAAAAACTTGTAGTATTTCTCCAAGTTGTCATATAGGCACACAATACTTCAGAAAGTCTCTCCACCCAATATTTTCTATGTCCTGCCATAATCTTTGTAAGAATACATTTAAGTACTTTATTAATACTTTCCACCTTCCGATTTTCCCAAGGATGATAGGGAGATGTAATCCTATGATGAACTCCATATTTATTGACAAGATATTGTATCAATTGAGAGATAAATTGTGCTTCTCCATCTGTTACTATTTCCCTTGGAACTCCATATCGAGAAAAACGTTTCCTCCAACAAATTTTCTAAAAAAAAAACATGATCAATTGCTCTAGTAAGTGCTCTGGCCTCTACCCATTTGGTAACATAGTTTGTGCAAACTAGAATATACAAATTTCGTTGAGCTACGAGATTAATTTGACCCACAAAATCTACTTCCCATCTCTCAAAAGGTTCCACCACCAGCTGAGGCTATAATAGCATTCCGTTTAATTGGGTAGGTTGACCCACTCTCTAACAACTACCACATCCCTAAGCATACCTATTTTCATCTTGGAATACATTAGGCTAAAATTATCCCATATGCAACAGCTTACGAATAGTTATCCTATCTGAAAAATCCCCCCCATAAGGTCCATTATGACAGGATTTGAGGATGTCATGGATTTCATCCTCCCTCGCACATTTTCTAATCTGCAGAACAAAACTAGTGTGAAAATGGTTTCCATCAAGCCAAAAATATTTGACACTTTGTTGTATAATATTTCTCTTTTCTCTAGGATAAAGGTGATGGGGAAACTTTCCTACAACAAGGTAATTAGAAATATCTACATACGATGATAAATAAGTGGATACTACAAATAGATACTCATATGGAAAAGAATTTTCAACATACAAATTATCAATAACATGAGTTAACCTATAGAGAAAATTTGCAACAAAATTGTCTTTTCCAGATTTATCTATAATAGTAATATCAAATTATTGGAGTAACATCAACTACCTAGTAACCCTAGAATTTGTAATAGGTTTTTTCATTAAAAATATGATAGCAGAATGATTTGTATGCACAAAATTTTGATAAATAGTAATTTAGTGCCTAAACTTATTAATAGTGTGAACAACAACAAGAAATTCCTTCTCGGTAACGCAGTAATTTACCTCCACAAGTTCTAAATTCATGTTGATATAATAGATGGCATATGGCTTGTTTCCATCTTGCTGACCAAGCATAACTCCAATGAATTTATCAGAAGCATCAATAGAGACGTGGAATTGAAAATTCCAATTGGTCCTCTCAAAACATGAGATGTAGTTACATGTTTATTTAAGTATGCCAAAGTGTTGTTACACCTATCAGTCTATTCAAACTCCTTGTCTTATGCTAACAAGGAAAATAATTCTAATGCAATCTTAGCAATTTTTTCTATAAATCGTTTTTAATAACCTGTCTGCCCTAAAAATATACATACCTCTTTTTTGTGTTTTATGAGTGGGAACTTTCGAAATTACCTCTACCTTTATCGATTCCACCTAAATACATGCAATAGAAAGATAATGTCCAAGAATAATACCCTAAGGCATCATCATATGGCATATTTCAGTGATGATACATAGGTTGGTTTGAATGCAACACTCAAGTACATTTTTCAAGGGTTTTCAAGGCTTCATCAAATCCACTCTCATAGGGTTTAAAATCATCCATAAAAATTTCTAAACAATCATTAAACATATTAGCAAAAATTCTCAATTCTTCCCATTGAAAGGGTGCATGTGCATTACATAATCCAAAAGGTAGGACCCTATAAACATAAGTACCCCAGGGGAAAGTAAAGGTAGTTTTATCTTGATCTTGAAGGGCAATATAAATTTGATTATAACCACTAAATCCATCTAGAAAAGAAAAGAGTTTCTTACCAAGTAGAGTGTCTAAGACTTGGTCAAAAAAAGGTAATGGAAAGTAGTCCTTTTGAGTCGCATTTATTTAAATCCCTGTAGTTTACAAGGATTCTCCACTTCCCATTAATCTTTGGAACAATAAATAGTGGAGATACCCACTGACTATCAGAGATATGATAGATGAAACTTAAATCCAAATTTTTTGGATTTATTCCTTTTAAATCCATATTCATTCTACGTTGAGGTTTCTTGACAGGCCAAGAACATTCCTTTAAATAAATGTGATGAGTACATAAAGTAGGATGGATACCCTTCATGTCTTTATAATCCCATACAAAAGCTTCCTTATTCTTTTTTAGTAACATCACTAATCTTTCTCTCTGTTCAATATATAAATTAGGATTATTGTTAAGGGGTTTTCCAGGCTCAATTTCTACAGGTATCATTTTTAATAGTAGAGATAGTGGGTATGTATTATATAATAGGCTCATCAAAAAGCTCTTCCTCACCATATTTATCTATTTCAACATTAATCAACCAAGATGTACAAGGTGTAACAACAAAAGGATCATTAATAAAATTACTGATAACATCATCTTTAGTTTCATTTTTAAGTGGTAGGGCTTTATTTATAGTAAGTGTTAGACTAGCATCAATTTCTTGCAACTCATATTCCGATTCTGGAGGGTTGTCAAGTCCAAAAGTTGGTTTCGAAGGAGGATAAAGGACAATGTCCTTTGTACTATGTCCTTCTGATATATTCATACACCCAGAAATACATATGATATAAGCATCAACAATATCTAACCATGGTCTTCCTAAAATCGAAGGATGCCCACTTAAGCATGTTTTGGGTTGAAGCACCATGAAATCTACTGGGTATTGCCAATAATCAACCAAGATGATAATATCTTCTAATATCCTCTCAAGTTGTATTTTAGACCTATCTGCTAGCCCTGGAATAGTAGGATTCAGCCTTAAATTGATAAGCCCAAGTAGTTACATTGCTTCCTTAGTTATTATATTGATGGAAACCCTGTTATAGGTCAATTTGGGCATCATTCTCAATGACCTAGTTAATTGGACATCATCTCCAGGACCAATTAATAGGGTCTATCATCCCCTATCATTTCAGTTGTTATATGCCCTAAGACAAAGAACAAGACAAAACATTCAAGATTTTCATCTGCAAAGGTTTCCAAGATTTGAAGTTTATAATATATCATATGAGAGCTCATCAACCCTGCCTCTAAAGGGACTAAGTACGTTGCATATGCAGGTAGCCCTATGCAAGGCTACTTTGCAAAGCACTTCCCGACATCCAAGGGTGCGTTGGTCACATTGGGAGCGAAATTCTCATTGTTCCGGAATCTCCACTTGGCTAGTGCCTTCTAGAAGAGTTCACATGTGTCAAACTTTGAATCCATGTGTCCATTTGACATCTACAATATTGGGAACATGTCTTTCCTATTATTGGAAAGTCATTGATTGTAAAAATACCTTCATATCCTCTATAAATTGAGCACAAATCTTAGTGTTTGATAAGGAAGAATTTGTGTAGAGAAATGCTGGTGGAATTTCAATTGAGGAATTGATTTGAGTGACATATTGCTGGAGATATCTTCTTTTTCATGAGACTGGGATGTTGTTGGAGATGGTGACACTAAATCAATCACTGGGTTGTAACCTCCCCTTCTATCATCAATAAATATTACTTCTTATTTTTCCCTATGCATTTGTATAAGCTTTCATTTTCCATATCATGATTTCTTATTTGATGTATATGGTTTATGCTTTATTGATTTAGCTAAATAACTTGAATAGACATCTGTATTATTGCTATCTCTTTCTATTTAGTGTTCATTCTTGTAGGAAATATTTTTCATAGCCGGGTGGAATTTGAAGCTATAGCAAAAGCGACAGAAGGAGATTTTGGAAGCGCTTGGACTCCAAGTAGGTTTCTTATTTCATTATGTGTGTCTTTTTACAGTTAGGAAAGATTTTTGTAAAGTCTTTGACCTATTGTTCTAGATTAGCACCTGTCTAGGGAAGAATGATCTATCCGTAATTCATAATTATGCATAGCAAACCCCTAAATCAATCAAAGTATTAGGAAGAGATATTTCACCAATGTGAACATTCATAATGGGACTCCAGGGGTCCTTATACTTAGTAGACACATCATTTCATAATACCAAATCAGATAATTTTCCAATGACAGACACAATAGGAGGGTATTGAGGTTTTCTACATAGATTTTTGATACATAGTTCCTTAACTATTTTATCATAAATAGGAACATCCTGAATTGCTTGGAGCAAAGGAATCCAAACATGTAGATTCTTTAGTTCTATTAGGAAGTCATATTTATCTTAGGAAACATTTTTAGCTTCAACCAGTCTTTTAGGATAAGAAGGGCATAAAGAAGTCTCATTTTAAGTACCGGTTACATGTTTCACAGATGGGGTAACATCTTTGTTATAGTGGCATCGACTGTTACAGGAACACTAATTGTAGTTCCGACTGTTACAACCTTATCAATTGTTTTAGTACTAGAAGTGTCACCTATTGTTTCAACCTGTTGCTTTCCCTATTGTGTCACCGATTGTTTCAACCTGTGTCTTCATAATTTTCTATTATGATCGAGGAAGGAGTGGGGGTTACTATCTTACCTGAGCGAATTTTAATCTCATTAAATTGTACTAGTGAAATGTAGTAAGTAGGAAAAATTGAGGATTCTACCTGTTATACTGCCTTATTGTTAGGGTTAGGATTGAGTTGCATAGGTAGATGGGGGTGTAGTAATGGAGCACTCATAGACACATTGGAAGGGAACAATAATTGTTGTTGCATTGGTAATTTCACAACCATGTGTTTTGGGAGACCAGGTCCTCACCAAGGTTGAGGCCATGAAGAAACAAACCACTGGGGCTAAGGCATAGGATATTAAACCAGAGAAGGGTTAGGGGCTTCCATGAAACTTCTAAATATTGAAACTATTGGGGTGTTTTTTAAACATTATATATATTAGCCCAAGGATTTAAATGAGGAAAAGGGTCTTGCATCATACCTGGTGGCCTCGATTTCCATTGGTTTTTAGACCCAACCAAGTAAGTTGCTTCAACATCTTCCCCTACTTATAAATTTCCTTAAGTCCAGGTAGTGAATGGAATTTCTCCGTGGAATGATATAATTCACATATGGTGCAACTATTAAGTGGACACTCTCTCAAGGGGTGCTCCTTTTGACACTGGGAGCAAAAAATGGCCAATGCTTGATTAATTTTTCTCTATATTTTCTTTGCCTCTAATAAATCAAGCTAAGAATACATTGAACTCATGAATTCAATTTTAAAATTCTCCAACAAATTCCCATTTTATGCATGATTTTCTACAATATTTGTTGACTTCAAAAACCTAACAGATGCATCATGTTTCATGGTATGATTTATAGTAGATACCCTAGAGCTCCTTTGACAAAGTTGAACTATGTTATTATAGGACTCCTTAGATATAGTACCTTTCCCCAAAAGATTCAAAATATTAAGGTAGTCATCCCTCATTCCCTTAATCAATATTGTATTGACTATCTCCTTATCTGAATTAGTGTGATGAGACCTTTGAAAATTGTACTAAAGGTGTTCAACATATTCCTCTAAATTCTCATATAGTGTCTAGGTAATTCTATATATCTCATCCTTCAAATCCATAGAATGAAATTAATCATGGTATTTTTCTAGAAAATATTTCCTCAGTGCATTCCAGGTACCAATAGACCCTCCACCAAGTCCCATAAACCATCTCAATGCTTCCCCCTTTGGTGTAGCTGGGAAAAAATTAAATTTTTATTCCTCAATGGTGTAGTCATAACTTCTACAAAGGAAAATAAAATAAAAAATAAATGTGTCAGGGTCTTCTGAGACCATACCTTGAAAACTAGGGAGTGCAGATAAAGGTATGTTTTTCATTGGAGCTTGCCCTTGAATATTCCCAATGGGAAAATCAAAATTAGTAATTAAACTTCTTGCCATAGGATTTTGTTGAAATTCATAGCAAATAACAATTTTCCTGATGAAAGAGACTGTCCTTCCTTCGACGATGGAAGTTTATTAGGCCACTCAGGTTGTTCAGATGGCTCTGATGAGCTTAAAAAATCCTCTTTATTCTCTGAATTGGCAAGTTGTTTCACTGCACTACCAAAGTCCAAAGTATGATGAAAAAACAATCATTCTTCTGAAGCCAATCCCTGATCAACTTTTTTTGTATCCTAGTACCCTTCCTTAAAAATTTTATTCTCACCTCCTACCATAACATAAGGACTAGAGATCCTATGGATTGTTTCCGAAGCTTACTAAAACTCTATCTGCTTTCCTAGTACATAAGTATCAATAGATATTATCTTCTGTGGGGAAAATTTAATAATATTTTTCCTTTTTATCACCTTCCCTTGAGTGGAGGATTATGTTCAGCCTTCAAAATTATTTTTTGTGTGTAAGTTTTCCTTCCCAAATCTCGATTCATTTTCTTCTTTCCGTGCCCTCTTCCACTTTCACGGTTAGTTTTCTTGGGGGCACCGTGTTTTTTTTCTTCACTTCTCATGTAATGCAATCCTATGTGCCCTAATCCAGATGAGGTCGAGCCACTTTCATTATGTTGAAAGGATACGAAGGTTATTACCTCTCATCTTCCCACCCAGAAACCTCTAAATCAGGAACACATCTATCACACTTCCAACCAATGCATGCGAATAATCTAGTCACATATGCACCTCTAATATCCTCCTTGACAATGACGCCAAAATTTCAGGTGAGACAATTGTTCCTTTAAACTAGAGCAACAAGTCCACTCTCACATTAATTATCAATCTGAGTAGGCTTATTTTTTTACAAGGCTATCACACAAAGTCTATGTAAAGGTAATGATACCTAGCATAATTAATCTCAAACGAAGGCCATTTCAAGCTCACTCTTAACAAATATTCAAGTTGTTACAGTCTTCAACACAAATAGAAAAGAGTCGCATAATTTCAGAATAAATATCTATTACACAACCACTCTCTTTGATAAACAATATTCCAACAAACCCTTCAATCACTCAATCAAATGTTGAACACACTAATTCAAAAAAATGCAATCCAATTTATAACAGGAAATTGAATAACTCGTTGCTACACTAATAAGGGAGACCAGTACAGGACCTATGCGTCCACACCATTCAAAGGCTATTTGCAATCAATAAATCATAAATAAAATTGACATTAAAAAAATCAAATAACTAAGAATAATTAATACAAATAATTATTATATTCTACTTAATGAGTGATCCTTGCTAAAAAGGAGGGCCCTTCCTCCCCAACAGGGGTTGGTGCACTAAATAAAATGCATACTACTCAAAGAAAGATATAATGCCACAAGGTTGAGATTTGCATTAACAAAACATCATGATTATAATACTTGGAAGTTTTTCTCTTCTTCCCAATCCTATCTAAGTAATTCCCCTTTGTTTCCCCCGCGAGCCAAAGACTTTCTTCTTTATATTTTTTTAATACAACGAGAATATTATCATGAGAATATTTTGATTTTCATGTGATATGAACAACAAAAATAAATTTGGGTAATTGATACAATAGTTTCCATGGTAAGGGTAAAGTTGTAAGCACTTCCTTTAATTACAATGATCTTTGTATAAAATCTCAACTACTCTAGTTGTATCCTCCATGAATATCTCTCATTGGTTGAGTTGGTCTTGACTTAATGTTCCTCTAGATTCAATCCATATAAGTAATTAATGAAGGACAACATGCATACTTTTGTGTATCAACAACATTTCATGGAGACTCTGTCCCAATTTGATGAAGAAACTGGAAGTGTAGTGGTTGAGTTGGCCTTGACTTAATGCCCCTCTAGATTCAATCCATATAACTGATTAAGGAAGGACAACATGCATATTTTTTTGTATCAGCAACATTTCACGGAGGCTCTATCCCAATTTTATGAAGAAACTGTTAGTGTAGTCCTGTAACAACAACTTCAACGGACCACTTAAACCTGAAACAACCCATTTTCCATTTTTATAATAAAAATATCTTAAGGCAGTACTTCTCATGCCAAATTACAAACATAATTAGAATAAGAAGGTGAAATATAGAAAAAAACATACTTAGGTGAATAATTATAGTTACAGTGATAAAATGTGGTCATGTTGGTCAAAAATGGAGAAAAAGGAATAGGAAAATGAATGCAAAAAGGTAACAATTCCATGGTCCAACAACAATGGCAATAGTTTTGGATTTTCATTTTCTCGTTATTTGAGAATTCTTTGTTTCCTCAATTGTTTCTACACATTGCAGAATGTTAAAGTCTCAACCCTTGTAGTGAGTGAAGTCGAGAAACCAAAATGATTGCATCCAGAGATGTGGATTTTCAAAGAAATCTCCCTGGAAAACCATGTAATGAGTCCCGAAATTACAAATTAATGGGACTAATTTATGTTATTTTTTATCTTTTTGTTTTGAATGAACATTATAAATTAATAGGAGTAATTCTATTATTTGGTTTTTATTTTGAATGAACACTCTCTTTTATGTTTGTTTTCTTTAGGAGGAAGAGGAGTCCATGAAGGGAAATATGTTGTTTGCATGAAGCTAAAGATCGAGGGAGTGGTTGTGTGGGTTTAAGAATAATATGAAGCCTCCCATTATAATGGTCCCACGACAACGAAAATGTCATACGTGAAGGTGTAGAGCTTAACTCCGTGAATTCATTGGTGCACAACTTTGCATAACCAGAAAAAATCCACAACTCTGCACCTTATTCATGGGTTGTTATATCATTCTGTTACATTTTAGTTTAATGGAAGATGGGTGGATAAAAATAAACACCAAAAAAAAATCCAAAACTTAGAATAATTATATAATGACTTTCATAAATAAGACTAAACTTGTTTTCATAATGATATTAAATTTTTTTAGTAATTGATAAAATTTATTATTAAATAAATTTGATTTGGTCATAAAACTAAATAAATTTAATTTATATTTATGACTTTTAGGTTTATAGAATTTTTAATGAAAACTTTCATTGTGGGGAGGAAGATTTCTCTCCACAATGAACTTCTTCAAATTAAAATAGAAATAAGCTTCCTCCACACAATTGAAATTTTCACTGTAAGCTCCACATAAGAAAAATTCCGCACAATGAAATATACTCCTACAATTATGGTTCTCAGTTTGCACCATAAACTTATGATCACAAGAACAGTTTGTATTCTCCACTTGCATTTTGATAAGTTAAATATTTAATCTTTAAATATGTGTTTAAAACTTTGATAGAATTTTATATATGTGGGAATATGTATATACATAGTCTAGCACAAAGTTCTTTAAATTCTTATTTGTTTTAAGAAAATAAAATGTACACTTGTATAACTCAATTAATTACAAAGACTAATTTAACATTTGCTATCACCAAAAACTGGTCATCTAACCATTTACACTTAGATGGATCGAAGTACACCATGTAAGACCAATTTTACCATAGTAATATTGCTTTCACTATAAGAAATAATTTAATAAACCATATTTTATTAAGTTATTTCTAGTTTAAACAAGAACCCCATGAGGAATAATTATTAAAACTATTGTTTAAATAATATTCCTGGTCATATTTAACCCAATTATGAGAAATAATTAGAAAAAACATTATTTTTCTTATTTTTCTTTAGGAATAATTAATTAAATCATTATTTAGTTATTATTCCTTGTTAAATTTGACTAAATCGCCTAGGAATAATTAAACAAATAATTATTTGTTTATTATTCTTTAACCATATTTTTGAAATGATAAATAAATCATTTATTTGTTTATTATTTCTAAATAAAGGTATTTAACCAATTTAAATAATTTTCCCTCCAAAAAAATATAATAAAATATTCCAAGCTGTTAGAACTAGATTTTGGTTAATAATATTTTATTATTATCCATTATCGAGTATAACTCAATATTTTGTTATAAATAGGAGGGTTTTTCCATTCATTCTTGACTTTGATCCTTTTCATTTTCAGACTTTGGTCCTTTTCATTGTTGGACTTTGATCCCTTTCATTATCACACTTTGATCATTCTCATTGTTGCTACTATTTTCTTTTGATTCTTGAGCTCCCATAGAGTTCAATACATTTGGGTTCTCTGCACCATTGAGAGAGAGAAACTTCTGGAACTGAAGCATTGCAGACAACCAAGAACCCATCCCATTGAGGGGGATGGGTAACACTTATTTGTTCCCTTCACCAGGTGTAATAATATATAAAAAATTCTTTAAATCTTCTCTTGTCTGTTGGATGCATGGAGTAATTACTATTTCTTTTTACTGTTTAACTTCTTTTACTGCATAAATCTGGTTTTTTGCAGCATTTGTTCTAACTATCGATTACAGATCTAAAGAGTTAAGCAAACATTTTTGTTGTTAGGGTTGTTTGTCACACACAGATAAATTAGGCTCTTTTCGTACACTCGCGTTAAGAATTTATGATAACAAATGGCGACTCCACTAGGGTAATTTAGATTCTTGCGTGACCGTTAGCTTCAACAACAAGGGTTTTTATTCAGTTGTTTTCAGTATATTGATGTTGTTTTTAAACTTGTATTCCCTAATTCAGTCAAAATTCTAACTTTCGGATGTTTTCTGGTGTTTTTAGCAGGTAACAGGTATAAGTCGCGCCAGAGACGACAACTTTTCCGCAACCTGGCGCCCGAGAATCAAGGAGAATAAAATCACACTTTTATGCTCAAATAGTGCAATTTCTCACTAAACTCAAACTTTTCTACCCAATAAATGTGATTTCAACTATCCACATGTTAGTACCTGCGAGCCAGAATCTTTGTTTCTGAATTTTTTCTGTAACTGTCAAGGTTTGCCGAGAGCACTTTTTTGGGTTGTTTGACCTCTGTTTCAGCCCGTCTTAGGCATGGATATGCTCATTTTGTCTCCTTGAAGTAGAACCAAGCCCCCTATGGTTTCAATACACTTCCGCCTTTTTAGGATGGGTTAAGCTGAGTAAGTAGTCTAAGATTTGCAGTACTTTTAGCCATTGTTTCAGGGTCTGATCTACTTTTTTTTTTCAAATCATTTTTATAGCTTATTATTCCATCCAAAACCCCCTCTTGAGTTTTTATTTTCTTTTCCTTAGGGTCCCCTTGTTTCCCCTAGGGTTTTAGCCTTTAGCCTTATCTATTGCAGCAGTTTTCCCCTTCGGTTTCTTGTTGTTTTTTGCGTCATTTCCAGTAGTATATAGTCATTATATTACTCTCCCTTTGACATTAGATCTCTTGGCCATTCATTTTTGTTTTGAGTCAATTTCTCCCCCTTGTCGTCTGGTTATTTTAGAGACTTGTTTGGGTTGGGATTTATGCATGATTAACTATTTATTTTACTGTCATTTCAGTTTTATTTACAATACTTAAGTTAAACAACCATTTGGGCTTAAATAAAATTAACACATGGCTTGCACACACTCACACCTAAAGCTAAGAGTGTTTGGTTTACACCGCCAAGCCAAGACATAAACATCATAATTAATCAATCTACCTGACAGAGCCTTTATTTATCACTCTTCAACCTTTTCATGTCATTTGTGGCTTGCCATCATTACGCCTCCAAGGCATTTATCACGGATAATCCAAGGCCTCCACCCTCAGTTTTTGTTAGGATGACTTACTCCACCACATAGGGTCTAAGTTAGTCCTCTGTCGAGTCCCCGTACCAACTCTGATTCTAGTTCATCGGGTTCTTCCTCTGATTCCGACCCTGGTTCTCCTCACCCTCATACCGTGACCATGTTAGGTGCTATTGTAGGTGCGAGTCCTCAAGCTGGTGGTGGTCCTGGCCCTAATTCTAGAGCTACTACTAGTAGAATCGCTAGTGGAACCATTCCTGCTACTCCTTTGCTACCTTTAATGGCAGGTTTAAGCCTTCTCGATTTTAGCCAATTAATCAATGACCCCATACTCCATAATGCAGGTTGGTCGTCTATGCCAACTAAGCTTCTTTCTGACATTCATAAGTTTGATAGAAACACTGGAGAGGACCCTACTAATCATGTCCACTCCTTTCATAAGTGGTGTTCATCTAATTCCATTACCGATGACTCCATTCGCCTTCGATTGTTCCAACGTACGCTCACTGGAGAAGCTGCATATTAGTATGTTGAATAGACTGATGTGTCTCATTCCACTTTTGC
The DNA here is from genome assembly GCA_034641835.2 of Pinus albicaulis. Classification (NCBI taxonomy): domain Eukaryota; kingdom Viridiplantae; phylum Streptophyta; class Pinopsida; order Pinales; family Pinaceae; genus Pinus; species Pinus albicaulis. The sequence goes on from CM076576.1 coordinate 443,426,286, forward strand.
TACTCTTGCTAAAATGTTTCTATCATATTTTCAATTACTCCTCTGTTATGATACTGGTACCGAGTTATTAACTGCATTCCGTCAATCTTTTTCCACCCGCCTTTTTGACCATGTCCAAGAATGGCGTAGAAGAAGGAGCTTGTGTTGAGCTTCTACATTCGACGATCGTGTATATATGGATTAGCTTCTTAGAAAACTCTTAGCCCCCATTGGTAAATATGTCGCATATATTTTTCCTCAGTCAGAGGAAGAATCTCTCCATGTCCCATTAAAATATGACTTGATCTATGCCTAGCCTGGTTATGTTTATACGACTTTATCAGATCTTCCTAGACCTAGTGGTGCCATCATACCGAGGGCATCTCATATCACCAATGGTATCGTTGGATCTCTCTCACATCCATATGATCCTCTTCACATGAGTTATGGTTACCCCCAGGGGGGGACCAGTTCCTCCAACACCTATCCCCCTCTCAGAAACATGTATCCCGGTCAAAGCACACCTTATGCCTTTGCCCAACTGCATCAACCAATGCAAGGGCCAACTTTTGCTGAAAATATTTACTCAATTGTTTCCCCACCTCCTTTCTATCCTTATGCACATCTCGATGCTCCAACCGCTCTGACATCAATGCCCTAGCCTCTCGTGCCTTCTCAACCTCTGCCACAACAACCACCGCCTCCTCAAGGTCAGGTGTATGCGCAATAGAGTGCAACTAATCCTCATAATTTGAAGAAAAATAAAAAGGGGAAAGGAAACCAAGACTAGAGAGCGCAAGGTAACCAAGGGTGCCAAGGTAATCATTTGAATGCACCCTAAGGGAACCACCCTAACACCGCAACCAGAAATAGGGTGATCAGTCCAAGCAGAACAAGCCTCTTTGTACGAACAAACTATGTTCATGTTGTGGTTTCCATGGCCATCATACTCATGATTGTCCCCTTTTACCTCAGATGCACTAGTTGTGGGAAGCCCAAGCAATGTCTAGATGACAACAAGCCACTGCTTCGATTCCTCCAAACATTGCGCCAACTCAACTGGTTGTGTTCACTAATCCTTTCCCTTAGAAAGGATATGTTGCTTCCCAACCACCTCAAGGTCAGGATGCTCCTCAAACCTCGCCATCTAGTACCCCTAATTACTATATTCCCATGATGAATTCTGAATAGGTCAATACCGTTGATGTCAACCTTCAGACCCAGTCGTGCCAATATGACAAGAAACCTACTACATCTGCAACAGAGTCCCAAACCAAAGTACCCAAAGAGTCCATTTCTACACCAAATTCTCCCTTATAGATCCCTCAGCCTAAGGTAGAGGTCATTCACAAGATCCCCAAAGGGCCATTACGTCGAAATTTTCACTAGCACATTTGGCCCAATTTCCGACAGCCAAAATATCTCTCTTCTGACACATAGGCATCCCAAGAGTGACACTTTGAGGCAGGGCAAAATGTGGTTAGCCATTACGTCGCAATTCTGACACTTTAATAAAGTGTCAGAAGAGCGACATGGTTTCCGCAAAGTGTCGGAAGAGCGACGTTCACAAAGTTTCGGAAGAGCAATGTTAGTAATGTGTCGGAAGAGCGACGCCCGCAAAGTTTCAGAAGAGCGACGTTAGCAAAGTGTCAGAAGAGCGACGTTCGAAAAGCGTCTGAAGAGCGACGTTAGCAAAGTGTTGGAAGAGCGATGTTTGGAAAGTGTCGGAAGAGCAACGTAAGAAAAGTGTCGGAAGAGCGACGTTCGCAAAGTGTTGGAAGAGCAACGGCAAGTAATTTAAAAAAAAAACGAAGTGTTGCAATAGCGATGGAAAAAAATTATTTTTTTAAAAACCTAGCCGTCGGAATATTGATGACAACAAAAAAATATTTAAAAAAAAATTATTTCAATAGATTTGGCTCATCAAGGAGAAGATATTGTTGTGATGGATATGTTTAAGCATAGATTTCTAAAATAAACACATGTTTTTGTCCCCTTCTTTAAGCCAATTAACTTGAGATTTTTGTTTTCATAGAATCTATTCTTGCTTCCATATTTCTTCCAGTTTGGAGAGGAGTTTTGTTACTTGGCTAGCCTATTCCTGGGAAAAAACTTTCATAATTATTTCTTGTTGCAATATCTCTAGTTGTGCCTCTACTTGGATTTTATCCTCAAAGATGTTCTTGAACTCATCTTGGTTCCATTTTTTTTTTATCTGAGCTTTAAGGCCCTTGAGATTTTGTTGGAAGTTTTAAATGGTTGAAGGGCTTGGAGCTTCAATTTCTTGCCACCATTTCTTAGCTTTCTCAACAAAGGAAGGATATATTATCCAAAAGATATCAAAGAAAAATCAGAAAATATTTAGGGCATATTTGAGGTTGAGCTCCAGCAGGATTGACCAGTGACTTGAGCCATCACAGGGAAGAATAGATTCCTCCATGACGAGATCCTTTTCTAACATTATTTCTGAAATTAAAAATATATCTAGCCAACACGTGATTTGGTGTTTACCTCCCTAACAATTATTTCATGTGTGGATGCCATTAGTTGTTGATACATATGTGGTGGTCATTTCTTTAATTGTGTCCTTGACGAAGTGTGAATCTCCACCCAAATTTCATATTCCACATTTTTTCTCATCCATATAATTCCATTAAGTATTTTGACTCTTTGGAGCCTATTGGTTGGAATCTTTTGGAAATATTACTTGGTGCTACACTCTAGTCCAAGAAAAATATTTCCTTGGGGGGCTACAGATTTCTGTCATGCATAGATCTCGAGGTGTGTTTCTAAAAACAACATCAATAAGAAAATTCCATTTTCTTATGAATAAGGCAACACGGTCTACCTATTCAACTTTTTCTGTTTTGCAATCACAAGAATCCAGCCAGGCAATCTTTGCTAGATTTGAGGGTTCTATTTTTCCATAAATATTTTTAATATTAAGATACATAGAAAATTAACAAAGTAATGAGAAAAGTACACATCAAGTAAGTTTGTTTCATCCCTGCAATGATATCGGTTGTGGTATTGATTAGCTAGTAAGCAAATGCATCAAATAGGTGGCAAGTGTAACCATAAATTGAGTCTAGCACAAGCATCAAGAACAAACTCTACTCTTTGTACAATCAGATCTGTGCTAGAACCAACCCTTCCAACTACCAGAAATATTTAATTTGAAAGAAAATCCACATCCAACATCTGCAGGAAAATAGATTGTGATGTTCAGAAATTCCCAGATGAATCCAGTAAGATTTTTTATCACATATGAGGATAAATAAAATAGATGATTCAACCATAGGATTGATGAAGGGGGATCTGACAAAGTGCAAACAGGTTGAGTTGGAATACCAGGGAATACTCTATAATATCTCAATATCTATCACAACAAATGGTGGATTACCATATGTCGAAATAGTATATACTATATATGCATGACAAATCAAAACACCAGTTTAATATCAAAGAAAAATCAGAAAATATTTAGGGCATATTTGAGGTTGAGCTCCAGCAGGATTGACCAGTGACTTGAGCCATCACAGGGAAGAATAGATTCCTCCATGACGAGATCCTTTTCTAACATTATTTCTGAAATTAAAAATATATCTAGCCAACACGTGATTTGGTGTTTACCTCCCTAACAATTACTTCATGTGTGGATGCCATTAGTTGTTGATACCTATGTGGTGGTCATTTCTTTAATTGTGTCCTTGACGAAGTGTGAATCTCCACCCAACTTTCATATTCCACATTTTTTCTCATCCATATAATTCCATTAAATATTTTGACTCTTTGGAGCCTATTGGTTGGAATCTTTTGGAAATATTACTTGGTGCTACACTCTAGTCCAAGAAAAATATTTCCTTGGGGCTACAGATTTCTGTCATCCATAGATCTCGAGGTGTGTTTCTGAAAACAAAATCAATAAGAAAATTCCATTTTCTTATGAATAAGGCAACACGGTCTACCTATTCAACTTTTTCTGTTTTGCAATCACAAGAATCCAGCCAGGTAATCTTTGCTAGATTTGAGGGTTCTATTTTCCATAAATATTTTTAATATTAAGATACATAGAAACTTAACAAAGTAATGAGAAAAGTACACATCAAGTAAGTTTGTTTCATCCCTGCAATGATATCGGTTGTGATATTGATTCGCTAGTAAGAAAATGCATCAAACAGGTGGCAAGTGTAACCATAAATTGGGTCTAGCACAAGCATCAAGAACAAACTCTAATCTTTGTACAATCAGATCTGTGCTAGAACCAACCCTTCCAACTACCAAAAATATGTAATTTGAAAGAAAATCCACATCCAACATCTGCAGGAAAATAGATTGTGATGTTCAGAAATTCCCAGATGAATCCAGTAAGATTTTTTATCACATATGAGGATAAATAAAATAGATGATTCAACCATAGGATTGATGAAGGGGGATCTGACAAAGTGCAAACAGGTTGAGTTGGAATACCAGGGCATACTCTATAATATCTCAATATCTATCACAACAAATGGTGGATTACCATATGTCTAAATAGTATATACTATATATGCATGACAAATCAAAACACTAGTTTAATTGATTTCACCAAACCACTAGATAATAATTCTCAACATTTCCTGTATCTCCTTCAGAAAAGTAGCACTGAAGAGCATGGTCTTGGATAATTTTACGAATTTGGGGTTCAAAACCCATGTCAAGCATGCGATCAGCCTCGTCTAAGGCCAAATACTGTATCATAGATAATGACACCCAACCCCTTTCAAGGAGGTTCCAAGTTGATAATGATGTGTGAGTGCCAAGGAAACTCCTAAAGTGACAAAAGAAAATTAAATACAAGTGAAAAATAAAAGTCATGGCTAAGAAATGGTACATCCTAGAAGGAGAGAGGCAATACTCAACACTAAAAGTAAAGAATATAGGAGCGATTAAGAGCACATCAAAGGATTCTCATAGACCTAGAAAGCTTAATGCTGCAAAGTGCCAGCAATAGGCTAGTATGCAGGATATAGAGGTATGAAACAAACTACCAATCCATCATCTACATATTCTAATAAAAGACACGAACATAAGTCATTGTATGCATTCCAAGAATTAAAAAACGTGAAAGCCTCCTGTCATTGATGGCAACATTACAGGTTATTAATCCAAAACTAAGCTCCTCGCTTAGAAAGGTAGTTCAGTCTACACAACTTATCTAATGATATAAAAGTGTTTGATGGATAGTGCATCACTATAGAGGGAGCATCATAAGCTATTATTGATTGTTAATGCATGACTCTCAACATCAGTTAATGTTAATGCATTCCATATCTTAAAGCAGGGATCCATGTCTGTAGAAAAATATGAGCATACATTTATGTTTCTTGTGAAATATATGGACTATATCATAGATGAAAAGTTTAAATTCAGTCACTTTAAGAGTGGTTTGCATGCAACTATTATAGATTAGCTATGCGTATTAGTTTTTTAGGGCTTTGAGGCAAGGACCATAGTTTCTTAGTCCATAGTTCTGTAGGATTGAAAGAAGGCATGAATGAAGGAGGTGGGGGAGTCTCAGATGGCTTTTGGAAAACTATTGGTATCTTGACCATAGGCATGCTTTTTCTTTTATTTTTTGAAAAAAATTGTCTTTGATGAAAGTGTTTCCAGTAGTCCTTGGTACGTATAAACACCCTAGTTTTCTTCTCCTGGTGGTATGAGAAAGTCTCTGCAAAGAAAAATGCACAATTATGTTTCCCTGTGCATCAAGTTCCCCGGGATAGCCATGCAATATTGGGCTTTCCACAAACATATTTCTCAGCCTCTCACTCACTTTATCTATTACAGGCCTGAGAAACTTTACATCCCTCGGGTCAGAAAAGCATGTCTGAAGTTTAACTTGTCCAAAGACCTTAAAGAATAAGTTCTGATTGGGGTTGGCAATAAGATGTTTATATGGCTTGTGAGGTGCCTCTCTCCTTAGAGCCTATGGGAGGAAAAATTCCTCCATCTAAATAAAATGTAACAATTTATCAAAGAATAAGGGAATATGTAAGACAATGCCTCCAGAATATCCTTTTCAATGATGCACTTCAAGTCAGGGTGGCCACACTCAGTGGTCATCTGAAAGTTGTCAATATTCAAAGTGCCAAAGGGGCACATTTGTAGGGCCAACATCCATTGGCTTAAAATAGGTGATAGGCCTACAAAATGATTTTTAGGGGCCCTTTCTTCAAAGAAATGCCTGAAGAGAATCTCCACTATCAAATCAACCAAGATTAGGATTCCTTAAAAGAAGAAATTGAAAAAGAATTTATTTATCAGTTCTCCCTACAAAATAATTTTCAATTGCAAAGTGAGGAACATCCATGCAACCCTGTCTTGGAGTCATATCACATAAACTTTATGAAGAGAAAAGAATATTGTGTGACTAGTCTTTGACTTTGGGTAAGCTAGCTACTACCCTCTCAAACATGATCAATGATGATGATAAGTCCTGGGATTAGACAAAATCCAGTGTGAATTATATAATGCTACCTCGTACGTTTTCAATCAAGACACTTTGAAGAGGTTCACAAAGAATACATCACAGAGAAATCATTGGGAACCAACTTAAACAAAGGTATTATCAAGTTCATACCCAAGACCAATGATTCCAAAGTGAGTATGAGCCGGAAGCCTATCACTCTGTTGAATGTCTCATGTAATAGTATAACCAAAGCTCAGCACTCATAACCAAGCATATTCTTATGGTTATTATCAAACTTGATCAGACTTGTTTCATCAAACGGTGATTCATCATCGATGATATTATTGCAGTCTATAAGGGCATGGAATGGCCCAGTCATTATGGCCATAACATCCTATTCATTAAAACCAGCTTCGAGAATAACTTACGAGATAGTGGGGTATATCCCTTTATTCTACCCCTTGCATTTGAGCCAATTTCTATAAAGGCTATTAAGATATTATTCACCAAGACCTAACCTTGTCTCTCTTAAATTTTAATGGGTGTAAACCAGAGTTAATCCTTTTTTAATAAATTTTCCAAAGAGAGGCCAACGTATGTCTGATAGCTCATAGGGTCAAACAAGGTATCATTAAAGTGGATTCATCTGCACAAACCGTATCGAAATCAGCTTTTGAATGGGCTCAAATAAATGTTCTAGAACATAAGTCAATTGATGCGCTATGGATTTCTTAGGCATTTTTAGAAAGGCCCTAAGCTCAAAACATTCAATGAGAAAAAACCTATTGCTACAGGTAGAGCTTACAGGACATGCCAGTTTGACTTAAAGGTAGAGCTCACAAAAGATGCCAGATTGACTTAAAACACAAGGATGGGATTGGGTCAAGTCATGCCATATTTTCAAATTCCTAGGCATTCCTTTTTCTTTTCAAGCAACACTTGAGGAACAATGGGACATGCTTATCCAAATGTGGAAAAATTAATTTTGGTGAATGGATTTATAAGCCCAATACCTTAGTAGCACAATTTCAGATCTGCACTAAGTGTTGGCTCCCAGCCATGTTACTATTTATTGTAGGTGCCCTTGGTTGCTTCTTTGGGCCAACTTTCATAGATTCAGGAACCTTTAATACACATGGAAGGAAAGGAGTGGCTTGGGTATCCCAAGAACTCACACTCCCACCCATCCCTCTATGCTAAGTCAATTTTTTGTGCTGTGAAAGAAAAGAAGGATATTGCATTCACATAGTAAAAATTTCTACTAGGGACTGAACCCTGGTATCTTGACCATGGGCTTATTTTTTCTTTTATTTTTTGAAAAAAATTGTCTTTGATGAAAGTGTTTCCAGCAGTCATTGGTATGTATAAACACCCTATTTTTCTTCTCTTGGTGGTATGATAAACTCTCTGCAAAGACAAATGCATAATTATGTTTCCCTGTGCATCAAGTTCCCCAGGATAGCCATGCAATATTGGGCTTTCAACAAACATATTTCTCAGCCTCTCACTCACTTTATCTATTACATGCCTGAGAAAATTTACAACCCTTGGGCCAGAAAAGCATGTCTGAAGTTTAACTTTTCCAAAGACCTTAAAGAATAAGCTCTGATTAGGGTTGGAAATAAGTTGTTTATATGGCTTGTGAGGTGCCTCTCTCCTTAGAGCCTATGGGAGGAAAAATTCCTCCATCTAAATAAAATGTAACAATTTATCAAAGAAGAAGGGAATCTGTAAGACAATGCCTCCAGAATATCCTTTTCAATGATGCACTTCAAGTCAGGGTGGCCACACTCAGTGGTCATCTAAAATTTGTCAATATTCAAAGTGCCAAAGGGGCAAATTTGCAGGGCCAACATCCACTGCCTTAAAGTAGGTGATAGGCCTACAAAATGATTTTTAGGGGCCCTTTCTTCAAAAAAAGGCCTAAAGAGAATCTCCACTATCAAATCAACCAAGAGTATGATTCCTTAAAAGATGAAATTGAAAAAGAATTTATTTCTCAGTTCTCCCTACAAAAGAATTTTCAATTACAAAGTGAGGAATGCCCATGCAACCCTGTCTTGGAGTCGTTTCACATAAACTTTATGAAGAGCAAAGAATACTGTGTGACTAGTCTTTGACTTTGGGTAAGATAGCTACTACCCTCTCAAACATGATCAATGATTATGGTAAGTCACGGGATTAGACAAAATCCAGCGTGAATTATATAATGCTACCTCATACGTTTTCAATCCAGACACTTTGCATAGGTTCACAAAGAATACATCACAGAGAAATCATTGGGAACCAACTTAAACAAAGGTATTATCAAGTTCATACCCAAGACCAATGATTCCAAAGTGAATATGAGTCAGAAGCCTATCACTCTGTTGAATGTCTCATGTAATAGTCTAACCAAAGATCAACACTCATAACCAAGCATATTCTTATGGTTATTATCAAACCTGAGCAGACTTGTTTCATCAAACGGTGATTCATCGTCGATGATATTATTGCAGTCCGTAAGGGCATGGAATGGCCCAGTCATTATGGCCATAACATCCTATTCATCAAAACCAGCTTCGAGAATAACTTACGTGATAGTGGGGTATATCCCTTTATTCTACCTCTTGCATTTGAGTCAGTTTCTATAAAGGCTATTAGGATATTATTCACGAAGACCTAACCTTGTCTCTCTTAAATTTTAATGTGTGTAAACCAGAGTTAATATTTTTTTGATCAATTTTCCAAACAGAGGCCAGTATATGTATGATAGCTCATAGGGTCAAACAAGGTCTCATTAAAGTGGATTCATCTGCACAAACCGTATCGAAATCATCTTCTGAATGGGCTCAAATAAATGTTCTAGAACATGAGTCAACTGATGCGCTATGGATTACTTAGGCATTTTCAAAAAGGCCCTAAGCTCAAAACATTCAATGAGAAAAAACCTATTGCTACAGGTAGAGATTATAGGACATGCTAGTTTTACTTAAAGGTAGAGCTCACAGAAGACGCCAGATTGTCTTAAAACACAAGGATGGGCTTGGGTTAAGTCATGCCAGATTTTAAAATTCCTAGGCATTCCTTTTTCTTTTCAAGCAACACTTGAGGAACAATGGTACATGCTTATCCAAATGTGGAAAAAGATTTTTGGTGAATGGATTTATAAGCCCAAGACCTTAGCAGCCCGATTTCAGATCTGCACTAAGTTTTGGCTCCCACCCATGTTACTATTTATTGTAGTTGCCCTTGGTTGCTTCTTTGGGCCAACATTCATAGATTCAGGAACCTTTAATACACATGGAATTAAAGGAGTGGCTTGGGTATCCCCAGAACTCACACTCCAACCCATCCCATTATGCTAAGTCGATTGTTTGTTCTCTGGAAAGAAAAGAAGGAGATTTCATTCACACAGTAAAAATTTCTACTGGGGACTGAACCCTGGTATCTTGACCATGGGCTTATTTTTTCTTTTATTTTTTCAAAAAAGCTGTCTTTGATGAAAGTGTTTCCAGCAGTCCTTGGTACGTATAAACACCCTAGTTTTCTTCTCCTGGTGGTTTGAGAAACTCTCTGCAAAGACAAATGCACAATTATGTTTCCCTGTGCATCAAGTTCCCCGGGATAGCCATGCAATATTGGGCTTTCCACAAACATATTTCTCCTCTCACTCACTTTATCTATTACAGGCCTGAGAAAATTTACAACCCTCGGGCCAGAAAAGCATGTCTGAAGTTTAACTTGTCAAAATAATTTAAATAATAAGTTCTGATTAGGGTTGGCAATAAGATGATTATATGGCTTATGAGGTGCCTCTCTCCTTAGAGCCTATGGGAGGAAAAATTCCACAATCTAAATAAGATGTAACAATTTATCAAAGAAGAAGGGAATCTAGAAGACAATGCCTAAAGAATATCCTTTTCAATGAAGCACTTCAATTCAGGGTGGCCACACTCAATGGTCATCTAAAATTTTTCAATATTCAAAGTGCCAAAGGGGCACATTTGCAGGGCCAACATCCACTGTCTTAAAATAGGTGATAGGCCTACAAAAGGATTTTTAGGGGCCCTTTCTTCAAAAAAAGGCCTGAAGAGAATCTCCACTATCAAATCAACCAAGAGTAGGATTCCTTAAAAGATGAAATTGAAAAATAATTTATTTCTCAGCTCTCCCTACAAAAGAATTTTCAATTGCAAAGTGAGGAACGCCCATGCAACCCTGTCTTGAAGTCGTCTCACATAAACTTTATGAAGAGCAAAGAATACTGTGTGACTAGTCTTTGACTTTGGGGAAGAGAGCTGCTACCCTCTCAAACATGATCAATGATGATGTTAAGTCCTGGGATTAGACAAAATCTAGTGTGAATTCTATAATGCTACCACATAGTTTTTCAATCCAGACACTTTGTAGAGGTTCACAAAGAATGCATCACAGAGAAATCATTGGGAACCAACTTAAACAAAGGTATTATCAAGTTCATACCCAAGACCAATGATTCTAAAGTGACTATGAGCTGGAAGCCTATCACTCCATTGAATGTCTCATGTAATAGTCTAACCAAAGCTCAACACTCATAACCAAGCATATTCTTATGGTTATTATCAAACTTGAGAAGACTTGTTTCATCAAACGGTAATTCATCATCGATGATATTATTGTAGTCCATAAGGGCATGGAATGGCCCAGTCATTATGGCCATAACATCCTATTCATCAAACCAGCTTCGAAAATAACTTACGAGATAGTGGGGTATATCCATTTACTCTACCTCTTGCATTTGAGCCAATTTCTATAAAGGCTATTAAGATATTATTCACCAAGACCTAACCTTGTCTCTCTTAAATTTTAATGGTTGTAAACCAGAGTTAATATTTTTTTGATCAATTTTCCAAACAGAGGCCAGTGTATGTATAATAGCTCATAGGGTCAAACAAGGTCTCATTAAATTGGATTCATCTGCACAAATCGTATCAAAATCAGCTTCTGAATGGGCTCAAATAAATGTTCTAGAACATGAGTCAATTGATGCGCTATGGATTACTTAGGCATTTTCAGAAAGGCCCTAAGCTCAAAACATTCAATGAGAAAAAACCTATTGCTATAGGTAGAGCTTATAGGACATGCCAGATTGACTTAAAGGTAGAACTCACAGAAGATGCCAGATTGACTTAAAACACAAGGATGGGCTTGGGTCAAGTCATGCCAGATTTTCAAATTCCTAAGAATTCCTTTTTCTTTTCAAGCAACACTTGAGGAACAATGGGAAATGATTATCCAAATGTGGAAAAAGAGTTTTGGTGAATGGATTTATAAGCCCAAGGCCTTAGCAACACGATTTCAGATCTACACTAAGTGTTGGCTCCCACCCATGTTACTATTTATTGTAGGTTCCGTTGGTTTCTTCTTTGGGCCAACTTTCATAGATTTAGGAACCTTTAATACACATGGAAGGAAAGGAGTGGCTTGGGTATCCCCAGAACTCACACTCCAACCCATCCCTCTATGCTAAGTTGATTGTTTGTGCTCTGAAAATATAAGAAGGAGATTGCATTCACACAGTAAAAATTTCTACTAGGGACTGAACCTTTAATCATTTATCAATGACCATTACCCCAAACAATTTTAAGATTAAATGTACCTTTCTAGCCCATATTTTATGCAAAACATGGAATGTTAGAAAGCGAACCTCAATATAATCCACCTTGGCATTCCCCACAACAAATGAATTTTGATAATCAGCCTATATTCTAGTTTTAGCAATTCCACAACTCTGCTTGACAATAGGTATTGACCTGTTGTAGTCACTTACTTCACATCCCCATCCCGTAAAAGGAATCCCCTCTTTGGAGATAAATTACCCTAAACTGTGGACTTCCACTCAACTTGGTAGCTTATGCAAACTGAAAACTTTTTATTCATCTAGAAAAATGGGAAAAAATATATTGTTTAGGTTCATTGGTATTAGTAAAATTATTTTCAGTTCTATCACAATCCTGCAAATGCTAGGTATTTTACCTTCCTTGTCCAGTTTTTCATAATGGCATTGAATGGAACAACGCAATGTTTCAGTACTTTATTAGAATAAATTTGATATATTAAATTGAAAAATATACCGATAAAATGCAGGGACAAACATGTTTTTCTTCATTACTGTTCCTATATTTACTTTTTCCAGATCAAGATACATATATTGGGTAGGTCCCATAAACAGGAAATACAGATATAAGTGGATCTTCCCTCATTATTCATTGTCTAAATATCTGGTTAACCCATCTTTAAACATTTTAATACCCATTACGCTATCCTTGTATACCAGAAGTAGAAATGTTTGATGGGATCTGCTAGACAAAGTAAATCCAAGCCTCCATTGCTTCTTGAAGAAGGATCGAAAGTCCTAGATAGAAAACCAAGAGATCTCAAGACATTATCAGACAAGGCTGAATATGTGTAAAAAAATTTCAGTAAAAATCACATAGGAGAAATTTGTGTCGACGCGTTTCGAACCAGCCAGTGTGGTTCATCATCAGGACAAGATGAGAAATCTGATCAGGAAACCAGTTTAAGTAGAATAGGACTGCTCCAACTAGCTGTTGGAAAAACGGCTAGTTTGACTAGAATAGGAAAATTATTATTATTATTATTTATTTATTTATTTATTTTAATTTTGATTATGTTTTTATTATAAATTCTATATAAATAAAATATCAATAAAATAAAATCAAATAAATTAGATAAATAAATCAATTATAAAATCAAATCAAATAAATAAATAAGTAATAATAATAATAATTAATCAAATAATTTAATATTACTAAAGAGGTAAGATTTAAAAAATAAAAATATAAAAATATAAAAAAATATAAAAAAAATAATAAATAATAAATAAATCTAAAAAAATAAAAATAAAAAAAAAATAAAAATCAAAAAATTTAAAAAAATAAATAAATAAAAATAAAAAAAATAAATAAAAATAAAAAAATAAAAATAAAAATCCCCTTAAAAATGTGTCTAAAGTTGTTGCTCTGGCGATAAAATCCAGTAGTACTGTTGGCTCCCTTAGTAAAAAGCTTATTGAAAGTAATCCCCTTACCCCGAGGATTTATGGTCTTCCTAAGATTCATAAGGAAGGTGTTCCCCTTCGCCCCATTGTCAACACCATAGGTGGTCCGACTTATCTGCTCGCTAAATTTTTAGCTAGTAAGTTGAAGCCCCTTGTGGGTCGCACCAACTCCTTTGTCAAAGATTCTTCCTCCTTCATTAATGAATTGAAAGACATTAAGTTGGATCCAGATGATAGGTTTGTGAGTTTTGATGTTGTATCATTATATACTTTCATTCCCATTAAGGAAGCCATTGATGTCATCTCTCGTATTACGGATCCTGATACTGCTCATCTTGTGGAGATTTGTCTTACCTCGACCTTCTTTAGTTTCGAGGGTGTTTTCTTTGAACAGACCTGTGGTGTGGCCATGGGTTCCCCCCTTTCCCCTGTTGTTGCTAATATTTTCATGGAACACTTTGAATCGAGGGCCCTTTCCTCTTCCCTTTTTCAACCGAAGCTTTGGAAAAGGTTTGTTGATGACACCTGTGTATTGTGGCCCCATGGTAAAGAGAAATTAGACCTTTTCTTCCAGCATCTTAATGATCAATCTGACTTCATTAAGTTTACCATGGAATTCGAAGTTGATGGTAGCCTGCCCTTTCTGGATGTCCTTCTTTCGAGAAATGATGATGGTTCCTTCTCTCATCAAGTTTTTAGAAAGAAGACCCATACTGAACAATATTTGCATGCTAGTTCTCATCATTTCCCGGCTCAGAAGTTTGGGGTTCTCAGTACCCTAGCAACCAGAGCCTTTAGAATCTCTGATGTGAACCACCTTGAAGGTGAAAAATCGCATCTCCTTAATGTCTTCTGTAAGAACGGTTATAGCAGGGCTCAGTGTCTTAGAGCTTTTCAAAAAGCTATGAAAGGTCCAAAGGTTAAGAAAGATCCCTACGATCGGTTATCTGGAGTTCACCTTCCTTTTATCCAAGGTACTACTGATAAAATCGCAAGGATATTGAAGAAACACAATGTCTCTTCAACTTTCAAGCCTCTCCGCACCATCCGTGGTTCTCTTAGATCGGTTAAAGACCCGATTTGCCCGATGGATGGTAAGGGTGTTTATTTGATTCCATGTTCCTGTGGGACCCCTTACATTGGTGAAACTGGTCGATCTATTAACCAAAGAATTCATGAACATGTCGTTGACCTTAGACATGGTAGATCTCGGTCCTCTGCCTTGGCAGGGCATGCTGAAAAAACAAATCACCATATTTGTATTGAAGATACTAAGGTTATTGCAACTATTGATCACTTCCACCACCGAAAGTTAAGGGAAGCCTTGGAAATAGAAAAGAGGCCGGTTAACCTTAATAGGGATGATGGGTGGAATGTTAGCAGATGCTGGATTCCTGCACTTCACTCTTAGTCGATCTTGATTCCTCTTTCTAGGTGTGCTCCATTTATTTTTCTTATTTGGTTTTGATTAGGATTTCTGTTTTGTTTTTATTATATATATATATATATATTATTTATTTATTTTTATTTTTATTTTTTATTTTTATTATTTATTTATTTATTTATTTTTATTTGAATTTTTATTTGAATTTGAATTTGAATTTTATTTTTTATTTTCTTTTTATTTATTTATTTATTTTATTTTTAATTTTCAATTTTCAATTTTTATTTTTATTTTTATTTTTATTTATTTATTTATTTATTTATTTTATTTATTTTAGATTTATTTATTTTTATTTTTATTTTTTATTTATTTATTTATTTATTTTATTTATTTTATTTTATTTAATTTTATTTATTTTTATATATATTTTTTTAAATCTTACCTCTTTAGTAATATTAAATTATTTGATTAATTATTATTATTATTACTTATTTATTTATTTGATTTGATTTTATATTTGATTTATTTATCTAATTTATTTGATTTGATTTGATTTATATTTGATTTATATAGAATTTATAATAAAAACATAATCAAAATTAAAATAAATAAATAAATAAATAATAATAATAATAATAATAATTTTCCTATTCTAGTCAAACTAGCCGTTTTTCCAACGGCTAGTTGGAGCAGTCCTATTCTACTTAAATTGGTTTCCTGATCAGATTTCTCATCTTGTCCTGATGATGAACCATACTGGCTGGTTCGAAACGCGTCGACACAAATTTCTCCTATGTGATTTTCACCGAAAATTTTTTACACATATTTTATGGATCACAGAAGTCAAATTCCTAATAAGGCTGAATATATCTGAGGTAAAGTATCAGTTCGAACCTAAGAGGGTCAAAAAGCCTTAGTCAAAATCACAGGAGACCTGAAAAAGGAGCTTAATAAAGTGAAAGTCCGAGAGTGATTAAGAGGAAACTTAGAAGCCTAGAAGCCTAGAAAATCATACCCTAATTTATTCAATACAATAGTATGACTTGAGGCCTTAACAACCTTGAGAAAAATTTTGAAGTTAGCTTTAGAGAAGGTTGAAGTTGTCTATAATACCAATTTGAATATGAAGGAGATCATTGAAGTCCCCTGTTGAAACAAAAATGGACATTGGTTACATTTTATGGTTTTGAGATAATTGTTGTTATCACTATGTTATGCCCAGTGGAAATATTTCTAGGATGAAGGGTTTTCAATATGTTATGATTTGGAGATCAAAGAACATAATGCCAACTATTTTGAAGAGGATTTAAGAGCTAGAAATCCCAAATTGTTCTTCTTGTTATTATGTTTCAATCAAGTCTAAGAGGCCTCATAAATTCAAATAGAAATTGCTAATGGCCATTGCAAAATAAATATTACTTCTCAAGTTAAGAGTCACTATTTATTAAGAAAATTGTATATTTCCTATTTGAGTATGTGCCTTTAGAAGCTCTAGTCCGAAATTATGAAAGAAGGATACAAGAAAATGGTATTTGGTCTGCTATAGCAAGGCTGAAATACCTCATATGAAATATATAAAGACCGGAGAATTTGAGAACATAATCCAAAGTAGTCTGAAATGCCTCAATTAGTGACAACGTTAGCAAAGGTATCTTCAGTTTCAAAATTCTACTGAAGATTGATTACATTAGATTGAAGGCTATATATTGTTTTTCTCTGAAATATTTGTTGAAGTTAAATTTCTTTTAGCAATAATATCGTAGAGTATATGAGAATCAAACGTAGGACCGATTGAAAAAGTATGTATTAAAACTTGTATTAAATTTTCTTTGATGTTGTTAAGGTTGATCTTAGAATTCCTTGATGGAAAAAATTCATTTTTGCAAAAATGTATCATCAAAGGACTATGCCAATGTTCTGGAAATACATGCATTATATGAAGTTATGAAGGGTTCCTTAAAGAAAACATTAAGGACATCATTTATAAAGAGCCCCTTCACCTACTTATACACAACAATTTCAATGATGAAATCCTCAAGTGATATATTATCTTCAACAATGCTTGGGCAGTGTTAGATGCATCTATTGATTTGAAGCACACAAGCCATATTGGTATTGAAAGAAGCAATGAAATGGATCAATTTCATTCAATTTACTAAAGAATGGGTAACCTGTGTAGGAAATTTCCTCTGATATGAAATACTACCCTGAAGTTGCAAAGTTTGTAATGCCATATACCCTATACTACAGTGATATGTCTTGCATTGCACTGTTGTGAGTATAATTGTATTGAATGAGATATGATGAAAAATGATTATTTGAAGTCTCTAGAATTATGGCTAATCCATAGCTAAAGGAAGCATCTCTAAAAATATATCTTGGGTAACTGCAAAAGAAGACATACAAGTATTTCACTAATATAAGGGATGAAATTCTTATACCTGTGCCAAGAATATTTGGTGATATATATTGAATTGAAGTTATGGGGACCTATGTTTCCCTTGGAAATGTTTCATTGCATTTTATAATGCAGGATGTTGTCTTGATGCCATGAACCTTGAAAAATTCCCTAGAGTACGACCAACTCTTACTCATGAGCTTAATTTCTAGAGTACGACCAACTCTTACTCATTGTACAAACCCAACAGCATTTATGACTCCCTTTTTCTCCTAAATGACACCCTCTGCACACATGTAATTAAGGCATCTCCATAAACCACACATAGATATTGTGATAGCATCCAGAAGAGGTTAAATCAACCCACAATAATGCTACAGCCAGGAAGGAAATTTGTCTAGCAACTTGTCCTTAAACACAATGTCGCTCTTAGGAGGTACAAACTTTATCAAATGAGAAAAATATTAATCATGCCTTCCAAAAACATGCCCACAAGACAAAGACAAAATTCGAGCTCCCTTGTGACTAGTTATTGTACTTCCTTTGTTACAGAATTCAACTAGCTGAATGTAAGAGCGAATATGGACCTCTTGAGTGGATAACTTGACCCCTTGGAAAAACTGAACTTGACCCATGGAACAAAGGATTTTAGCCTTTTTCACAATACTAACTTTTTCTTCCTTATGAAGAACTTGACCAACAATGAATAAGAATGAACTCAACCCTAAATGCAATGTTCACTTCCTTTCTAAGAATTATAGAGAGGTTGGAGACTTAGAGGCTGATGTCGAAAATCCCAACTACATTGATCCACACTTGATGCTAATGTCCAACGATAGCCTTTCCAGCAACAAGGAAGCTCTTTGTACATAGAATTGTCAAATCAAGCACAAATTAGCATATATGGTCATTGATAATGGAAACCAAAATAACATTCCCTTGCTTCAATTGGAAAAGGAACAAAAATTACCAACGTCAACTCATCCCAACTCCAATTAGCTTGGATTGGTCATAAATGCACATTATATTGTGCTAATCACTTGAAAATAGATTAGAATGTTGCTAGAGGATGGCAAGATTTTTCCCAATATATTATATGTTCTTACAAACAAATATGAGAAGACTTACAAAAATAAGATGATGATAAAAAGTGTAACTAAGTGCGTAAAGTAGGGGCTTCGAGGTTCAACCTTAGGCATGTTCCCTCTTTCAATCCTAATATTACTTGGAGTTATTTCTATGGTGCATGTCAAATGTTGGGTGATTATGTTGCTGGTATTGTCCTTTATTACAGTTATGATCATTAATTCTAACTCAAGATTGGAACTAGTAGTGGTACTAATATTCGTGCAAGGTAAGTAGCCCTTTGGGCCCTGTTGTGGTTCCTATGATTTGGCAGATTTGGCAATACCAAATGATAAGAAAACATCAAACCACTTTGGGATCTTAAGATCTAGCCCTCCTGGATCCAAAGAGGGATCTCTCTATAAAGGTAAAGGAATTTATATCTTTGAAGTTCAATTTAAGGTATTAGGCTAGTTATAGGGCACAAGGGTTTTGTTTTGTTTGTTTGTTTGGTTGGGAAACATGAAAGAAGGGTTCAGTATAAGGTAAAGGAATGAGGAGAGAAGGATGTTTGGGCAATGGGGAGACAATTCAAAGAGAACACAAGTCCATTGGGAAATGGGGTCATAAAAGGGTTTACTTGCAATTCAAATATCCAAGGCATTCAAAGGGCTAGTCATCTAAAACAGAGGATCTCTTAAGATGATAGTGTGGAATGAAACAATAAGGAAGTGAATGGGAATAACAAGGAAAACCTTCCAAGCTGACCACTTCGGAGTAAATCTAGGGACAGGGCATGCCTTAACCTCTATGATCCGAACTCATAATGAGGCTAACTCCGAAAGACAACAATGCAGCAATCCTCCTGACTACTTTCAGACAATAGAAAACATTCAAGCTTAAACACAGAGCGAAACCTAAGATCAGAGAGAGACTTTTAACCTTCTCTGCTTGGGCATTCAACTCACAGGGATCTTAGAGAGGTTAAACTGTCGGAAAAGGCACCTAGTGAGACAAGGCTAACTCTAATCTTCCAATTTCCTAATTCTTTCAGCTGAACCAAACAAGAACATCTAAGACACAAACTCTTAATTCATACATCAGTAAGCATGGGCAAGCCAATATCTTTGACTGGTTAAATTATATTGAATTTGTCTTTAGATTCACGATCAGCAGAAAACATAAAGATAAGAAAAAACAGTGAGCATTAGGGTACTTGCAGTAGTACGTCCTAAGCCAAATTTACTATTTTCTTATCAGAGAAAGTGAAACAAGATGTAAAACAGAGAGAAAACAATAAAAAAGAGAGAACACATCACCACTGATTTAGATCAGGATCCGATGAACATGCTTGTCATATTAGAAGAGCAAAACCAATCACATACATCCTTGTCCAACAACTTGATATCATTCAGCAATCATCTCCCAACCTATTCACAACAACTACTCACAGAACTCTATCTCAGTGAAACTGCTTACAATCAATGTTTTTTCAATAATCGACCAACATTTACAATGTATTTCTTGAGAGTTCTTATAGGTGAAGAGTGATAGTAGAGGCGGATAGAACATAAATGATTCATTTAAAACAGAGGGAGAAATGTCTTTTGAAGCCCATTCTGTCTTAATATCATTACATTGACTTTAGGTACTTTTTAGACGAAATAGGGCCATCTTCAGTTTCAGAATAACTCCAAGGGTATGTTCCATGAAGTACTTTTTGGCTTGAGGTACTCTGTTTTTACTTCGAGACAAGAAAGAATGAAGTTTAGCCCTTTAGGTCTTCCATGCTTTGTAACTAATGCACTGTCAGTTCTTTAGGACTTTTTGCCAGAATAATAACTGTATTGGGGCTCGATGCAAAAAAGAGAATGGGTAGTAGTGATCATGGTCCTTTCTTCATTAAAAGGACTGTCCTGTTGATATGTCCTCTACGCTGCTATGATCAATGATTGTATTTAATCTGTGCAGACTGTGGATTATGCTCTTAATATTCAATATTATGATTTAATCCTTTGATATCTTTGATCTCTTCTTCAACGATCTTCGGCTCTGCAATGGTTTTTCACCGTGACTATAACTGTGAGAACGGTGTGAATTCTCCACCTTTGAAACCTGCAAAACACGATAAACATGTTATAAAAACCAGTAGGGTGGGTAAGGACTGCTTTGGAGGCTCGTGCAGATGGGGGAATAATGATGAAATATGTGAGCGTAGTGGAAAAATGGGGAAAAAACACTGGCAGAGCAGCTAACCAGTTGTTTTGGAAGTTTGGGTGTGAGGATAAACTGGGACCGTTAGATCAGGATGATCTATGGTGGAGATTTCCCGATGAAGTCTTTGGAGAGGTTAGATGAATGGAGGAAGGAATGAAATGTGATATAATGTGGGCCGTTGGATTAGAACAATCAACAGTGGGGATCTTTCGGTGGGATCATATGAAATATCGGGTGAATAACAAATGGACGGGGTTGAAATTAAGTCATGACTGTTCGATCTCAGAGATCGACGGTTAGGATTAAATCAAGAGATACATAGCAGAGGGCGGTAGGCGGAAAACCAGAATGTTTTTCGCGCAGCATTCAAGTGGTTTTAAGATTTGGGCCAAAGAAACGCGATACCATACACTGAACGACACCTGTCCTTTCAAAAACTGCCTGTATCGCATAAATTTGAAACATTAACCTTCAGGCGCAAAAATTACGTGATATGAAATGGTGGCTGTTGGATCTGGGACATCAGATCCGACGGTGCGGAAGAAGTGCGATAGGAGGTAAGATGCATAGCAGAACATATGGGTAGGGTCAATGGCGGGTTAAATCTTGGCCATCAGATTTCGGCAACAGACGGTTGAGATCTATCAATGGGGAAGAAATAAGTGGGCGAGGTTTGATGATCAAAAGAAATGTGGACCATCCGATCAGACTTGATCAACGGATGAGATCTAATCGGAGGTCGGGATGGTGAAAAATTATGAGCGGAGCGCAATTGAATCCTGACCGTTGGTTCTTGTGGATTCAACGGTCCAGATCTAATCGGCAGATGCGATGATGGGGGATGTGAATCAAAGTGAGATTGAATCCTGACCGTTGGTTCTTGTGGATTCAACAGCTGGGATCAAATCGCATGATTGGCATTGGAGGAGGCAAGCGAACGAGACTTTTGGATTTGCGATGCGCGATTGAGCGCTGGTCGTCGGATCGGCAAGATGATCGACGATTAGGATTAAATCGGAGGGATGCGGGTGACGGGCTCATAAGCGGAGCGTGATCGAATCTCAGCTGTTGGTTCGTGTGGATTCAACGGCCAAGATTAAATCGGAAGATCAGTCATCGGGGAAACAGAAAAGTGGGACTGTTGGGTTAGCGCGATGCGATTGAGCGCTGGCCGTCGAATCTGGAAAGGATCGACGGTTGGGATTAAGTCGGAGGAGGAAATATGTATGGCTTGCGGTGGAGCGCGATGCGATCTTGGCCGTTGGATCAGGTGAGATCAACGGTCCAGACTGAATCGGAAATCGGTAGAGTAAAACTCATCGCATAGGAAATATTTGAAGAACAAATGGAAAAGGTGGAAACGAAGGCTCCGATTGCGATTTCCGATTAGGCCTTAGTGCTTGGTCATAGCGTGGGTCACATGTAGAAAAGGGGCTAAGGGCTAAGCTGAAAGGGGCTTAAGTCCTTATTGTAAAAATGGTTGTTTTAGGCCTAAAATTAGTGTTTTTTAGGCCAAATGAGGGGTTCCGATAGGCAAAAGGAGGGATTTTAAAACCAGATAAAGGGAAATACATGGTTTAAAAGGGGATTTAGGATGTTTTAGAGGTTAAATGAGGGTTTTTTCAGAGGGATCCTTTGAAGGAAAGAAGGATGAAAATGGGAATTTTGTGGGAGTGAAAAAGGGAAAATGGAGGCCTTTTGAAGACAGTTTCTTTCACAAAATAGCAGGGTTCTTTACCAGAAATAGTAGTGAAGGTAGCTTTGTAGGATAAGGAAATCATGGAGGCTTCAAGAATGATAGATTTTCAAAGGGAATGTTTCTCTTGAAGGCTTAGAAACATATTTAGCCACCTGTTTGCTTGACAAAATTTTATAGGTGGCTAACAGTGGCTCCACATGAGGATGACATCTTCTTGAAGGTGTCAAGAATCTCAGAAAATAATCTTTGGAGGTAGGCCAAATGCCTGATGCTTGACCATATTTTCTTCTTTGATCAGCTTCTACAAACATGAAAGCATTATATCAGCGACAATACTTCCCCAAACAACTAGTACCTACCCATCCTACTGTCCTAACATTTTTTCTTCAAGGTGCATTTAGACTTGCAGACCTTCTTCATCATTCTTTTTATTAAGAGTGAAAACTAATCTAATTCTACCCTTATTTCTCCACGAGACCAGATTAAATAATTGGACTCATATTTTCTCTGCCTAAACTAATATCTGCCAGGATTAAACTGTCTGGCAGACTTCATTCTCTACATTCCACAACAGAAATTGAAACACAGCCAAACCAGGGTTAGACTGTCTAATTTGTTGTGGGTCTAAGGCATAAGGAAAAACTGCACTATGACTAAACTTTGCAGAAATTAAAAACAAAATTTGAAGGCTTGAAATTCTGAAATTTAGGAGCATCCTTCTTTTTCCTTGTGACTCAGGTTTTGAGCTTATTAGAGTCACTTTCTTTCTTCATTTCGGCTCTGATTTTGACCGTATTAGCGTTGTTTCCTCTTCTTTTCTTTGCTGGTTTAAGTTTTGAGCATGTTAGAACCAGCCTTTCACTTTCTCTGGCTCAGGTTTTGATCTGATTTGAGCCATTCTTTTGAAACTTCATAGGTTCAAGATTTGAGCATGTCTGGACCTCTCTCTCTCTCTCTCTATATATATATATATATATTGAAAAAAATAGAGCAATGGTATTTACAATGGAAGTGAGAACTTTAAACTGAACTTCTGCAGTGATAATGTTTGAGCATCCTGCCATTGACAGGACCCCCAAACAGATCTGTACCATCCAATTCTTGCAGAAAGAATGCATTGGGATCAATTGCAGACAAAATAATGTAAGGGCCTTGCCATAAACTGTCGAACTTACCATGCTTACCCTTATCTTCTCTTCTAGAGTCCCACTTAAGCACCTTGTCCCCAATCTCGAAATCACAGGCCTTTGTTCTTTTTTCAAACATCTTTTTGATGTTCTCTTGCACTTTCAGAGCTCTGTTGTAGACTTATTCCCTTGTCTGTTGGAGATGTATAGTCTAATTAATCCTCCTTACCATGCTGTCTTCTTCTGACTGTATTTCCTAGACCAATTTTATCACTGGTACTCCCAAGCTGGTAGGGAATACTGCATCTGCCCCATAGACAAGCTGATATGGAGACATTCCGATGGAATTATTTGTTGTCAACCTGTCCACCCACAAAGCATGCACTAACTTGTTATGCCATGATTTTTTGTTTTCTTCCAACAGCTTCTTGATGATAGTCACCAAAATTTTATTTGATGATTCTGCCAGCCCATTACCTTGAGGATAATAAGCAGTAGAATTACCAAGTGCAATCTGATACCTGTGACAAAAATCAATCATCCTTTTGGAACCAAAAGTAGCAGCATTATCAGTGATAATATTCCTAGGGTAGCCAAATCTAGATAGGATATGGTCTTCAATGAATTTTATAATAACAGAATCTGTGGCATTCCTAGAAGGGATGGCCTCTATCCATTTGGGGAAATAGTCTGTGGCTGTGAGTATCCATTTATGCTGGGCAGATGAAGTAGGATGGATTTCCCCTATGAATTCTAGGCCCCACTGTTGAAAGGGAGCTTCAACAGTGATTGGTTGTAATGGTAAATGGAGGAGTTTTCTTTTGCCCTAAAAGATTTGGCATTTGTGGAAAGCAACTATCATTTTGTGGACATCATGGAAAAGGGTGGGCCAGTAATAGCCAACTCTAAGTATTTTGTTAGCAGTGGCTTTCCAGTAGAGATGACCTCCACACTCTCCTTCGTGGAACTTGTGTTTGACTCTCTGCATCCACTTCAGGCAAACATTTAAGCAACAAACCATTTTCATTTTTCCAGTATAAACATTCATTCAAAATGCAATAATTTCTAGCTTTTAACTTTAAAAACCTTGCCTTTGTCTTAGATAAATCGGGAGAAGCATTAAGATTTACAAGTACATACAATATATCAGCGTACCACGGTGAGTTTTGGAATTGTTCTTCTACAGTGGGAGCTGGTAATTCTTCCTGTTCATCCAAAGCATCTACCATATTAATGTCAAGGGCTTGTAAGTTAGATTCAGCCATTAGTTGTGCTAAGCCTTGACCCTTAATGAGTTTGGTGGGTTTGATCTCCAGATCATAATTTAGTATTACAACAATCCATTTGCCCCTCTTTCCATCTGGATCTTGTGTTAGGCACAAATGCAATAATATGAGAATGAAAAATATAAACCCTGAAATCTTTTAAGGCCTTTACCAGATCGTAGGCATGTTTTTCCATGATGTTATATTTCAGCGGTGCATCTCTCAGTGCTTTGCTAAAAAATGTTATTAGTTGTTCTTGTCCCTCCGGATTTTTCTGCAACAGGATAGCAGCCACGGTATGCTTTGATGCAAAAGAGAATATGAGGAAGTCTTTATAAAAATCAGGGTTGATTAAGACTGGTGCCTGGGTGAGTGCATGTTTAACTAATTCAAAGGATTTTTTGGCCTCTAGAGTCCATTGAACTCCTACCTATTTCTTGAGCATGTTAGTCATATTCCTAAGGAGCTCTGCTAGGTTGGGAATAAACCTCCTCAAGAAGTTAATTTTCCCAATGAAGGACTACAACTCTTTGATGTTCCTTGGGTGGCTAATCTACAGTATTCCCTCAACTCTTTTTGGGTCTATTTTAATCCCCTTTTCAAATATTATATGGCCAAGAATTTTACCTTCTTGAAGGCCAAACACTGTCTTTTTGGGATTTAAAGATAGCCCAAACCTTCTGCATTTCTCAAAAAAATTTCTCAAATGTTCAAGGTGCTCTTCATCAGTTTTGGAATAAACTGTTATGTCATCAAGGTAAATTATAATGAAGTGGCCTATTTCCTCAGAGAATGCAATGTCCATGGCCCTTTGAAAAGTGGCCCCAACATTCATTAATCCAAAAGGTATTTTCACATACATGAAAGTGCCCCAAGGAGTGGTGAAAGCTGTCTCAAGTTGATCTGCTGGGAGTATTAAGACCTGGTTATACCCTGAAAAGCCATCTAACAAATAAATCATCTTAGACCCAACTACCCTTTGAGGGATGTGTTCCATTTTGGGCAAGGGGTAATTGTCCTTTAAGAAGGCTCTGTTTAGGTTTCTGAAATCGATGCACAATCTAATTTCTCCTATCTTTTTCCTTACAGCCACTAGGTTAGACACCCAATCTGAAAACCTCACAGGCACTATGATTCCGGCCTTGTACATTTTCTTAATCTCTTTTTCTACTAGAGGTAGCTGTGCAGGGTTTATTCTACGCAGCTTTTGCCTAAAAGGTTTCTGGTTTTCTTTCAATGGAATCTTATGCTGGATGATATTTTTGTCATGGGCTTTCAAATCCTCATAACCCCAAGCAAAAACATCCACAAACTCTTTAAATAAATCAATGTATTTATGTTTGATATGTGCTGGCAAAGACTTAGATAGTTTGATCATTTTAGACTTGCCTTTGCTGCCTATATTGCATTCTTCAATGTCGGATTCAGTGGGTTCTATGGTAGGTTTCTTTACCACATCATTAAAATCAAAGAGGTCCTCAAGGGGTGCTAGTCCTCTAGGTATGTTTCTGTCTTTGGACTGCCCTACCTCTATGTCTTCTTTATCTGCGTTATGGTATTCCTCTGTTTGGTTTTCAAATTCTTTGGCCAACATGTTTATTCCTGCACTAGGGGATGGTTGATTTTCATCGAGGGGTTCTTTATCCAGACAGTTTTCTTCGGACTCAAAGTTTGAATCTGGTAATTCAAACTCATTCCTAGAAAGAAAGAAATGCTCTATTTGTTTATCACCCTCAAAGACCTGCCAATATTTCTCATTATTTGGTACTACTGGTCTATGTTTTGTTTGAACAGTGAGTTGTTTGTCACTAAGTGATCTCTGATATGAACTAGCGGCACAGGCCAATCCATTTGCAATTATGTTTTGGCTTCTAGGGACAAACACAAGCTCATATTCTACAAATGTTTGCAAAAGGTCCATAGCAACATTTTTGTATGCCCTTAATCTTGGATGTTTTGCAGTGTACTCTCCATATATTTGTTTGATGACCAGTTCAGAATCCCCATGGAAAACTATCCTCTCAGCCCCTCATTTTTTTTAATAGATGCAATCCCAAGAGGAGAGCTTCATATTCAGCTATGTTGTTGGTACATTTGAAATTTATCTTGAAGGCATGACTCTCAGTATAATCATTTTCAGTAGTGTGCAACCACACCCCAGCTCCTACACTCCTTCTAGTGCAAGATCCATCAAAGCTCATGCACCATAAGGGATTATTTGCAGGTTTGTTTTCGGTTTCCTCCCTACTGTCATCTTGTTTCCTGAGGTCAGCTGGTTGATGGGTAATCTACTCTCTACAGTCTTGGTTCAGATTTTCTAACTCTGCAGATTGTTCAAATGTTTCTCCCTTGTTTTCCTCTGTATTCAGAGCTGCCATCATGTTTAGAGTTGTGTCCTCTACTCTGCTATTTGAATGTTTATTCTCTAGCTCTTGCTCATCTGTAAACTCATCATTGTAAAGGATAAAAGAGTTTAGGTCTGTATGGACAGAGTAAAGAGGGGAATTTTCTAGTTTTTCTGGACTACTTACCATGAATTTCATGTGTGTTTCCTTGTATAGTCTTCTAAGTTGGCTGAAAACAGGGATGGTGGCATATGTCATGTCCATCTGCATTGTGCCCTATAGCTTGGCACCCCATGATCTTGACAGCAACATGCCATACTTAGGAGGTACATCTGCCACTACCACATCCATTACCATGCACTTGGCTGGGATTTGGGTCAGATTTACATAGAGATCTTTAATCAGGCCAACACTTCACTCTGCTAGAATCAAAAGAATATAAATCCTTATAAGGTCTGGTTATTTCTAGGCCTAATTTTTCCATGATCACCTTTGGCATGAGGTTGTGTGAGGCTCCTGAGTCATGCATGGCGTTATGTAGGATTTTTTCATGGATGTTTAGACTAACATAGAAAGGGGGCACTACTCCTTCCTGAAATTTTCCTTCGATTTTTGGGCCAAACAAGAGAGTTGGTTGATCATCATTTAGGTTGATGGAGTCACTATTTCTCCTAAGTTTAAAGCTTTCAAGATTTGACATTTATATACATCCTAGTTGGCCAACTCAGTGAGAGGGATAGAAATTTTGATTTTGGCAATCTCACTTTCCAGATTGAAAGAAGACTAACTCTTTGAAAGGATCATTTCTATTTTGTTGGCCATTGTTTTATTGGCAAGATCAACTTGTTGATCTTCATTATGTTCATTGGTTGAAGTTTTTTTTTCAGGAGCATTAGCTGCAGTGCTAGTGCTGCTGGTTTCCTAACTTGGTTTATCAATGGTTTGGATGTTTTTGTCCTTGTTCTTGCCAGAATTCTCAGCTGTTGTTTTGTTGCTTTCAACAGTCCCTTTAGGAGTTTTTTCAGGTCTTTTCTTGATAGTGATTTCAGAGTTTTTGGCTTTGGGAACTTCTGGTTTCTTTTTACTTCTGAGATCATATTGTTCTTGGACCTGCATGATGGCATTGTTGAATCCTAACCTATAGTCTTCAGACTCTATCCCTTCCTCTTCCCAATGTGTGTATGAGGTCTGGTTGTCTTCTGTGGGAAAGGTGTGATCTTGGTTATCCACTTCCACCATGTTTATGGTAACTTCCCCTGATTCTTCTATTATTCCCTCATCCTCATCAAGGAATTTCTCTCGGAATGGAGGTATTATTTGTTGGTCAGAATCCCTTTGCCTATCTTGATTGTTCTCCCTTCTATAATTTTGGTTCCTGTTTCTGTTTTGGGAGTGGTTCTGATTGTCTCTTGGTTGCGCTTTCTCAAGTAAGCACATCCTTTTCATCATCTCCTCCAACATCCTTTCCACTTTCGAGCTAGATGTGGAGGGTGTAGTATCTTCTTTATAAGTTACCTTCTTCTTCGATATTAGCTTAGCTCTTTTCTCAATTAAGTTTTCTTCTACGCTCACAAATCCCTGCTGCATGTCTTCTAGAGTTGCATAGTCTCTCTCCCTTAGTTGATAGGCCATATCAACATCGAAACCCTCAGGATATCTAACTAAGGCCATGCCTTGGGGAGGTTTCATATGTGGTGGGAGAGCGTTGTAGACCCTGTTAAACCTGGAAGAGTAATCATGAACACTCTCTCCCTAGTTTCTTTTAAGACTATGATACTCTGCTAATATCTGGAGAGGGTTGCTTTTGAATTCCCATTTGTTTATGAATGCTTGTTGTAAAGTGGGAAGGTAATGGATGATGTTTGGATTTAAGCCCTTAAACCACTTCTTCACTTCTCCTCCTAAACTTTGAGAAAATATTATCCTCATCATCATCTATCTCCATGTAATCAAATGCGTCTCCTATCCTGGTGACATGTTGTTGAGTTGTGGTAGATTCTTCTCTAGTGAAATGGGGAATTTTAGCCTGATAGTCATTTGGTAAAGGAACCAGGGGCTGTGGCAAAACTAGGGGGGCATACCATGCTGCCATGATAGTGTTTTGTGGAGGTAAAGGATTAGCTTGAGTAGCAGGTATATGGAGGGCAGAACTGCTTGGACTAGCAACAAACTATTGAGCATATTTGGGGTGAGAGAGACCCAAGTTATGAATGAAGTGAATATCAGGAGGTGTTGATGGAGGGGTTTCTGTGTCACTAATATGTTTACCACTATGTGGTGGTGAACTTGGAGGTTCAAAGTCTATCTGATCTATACCACTAAATGACTTAGTTTTTGGTAAATTACTTGGTAAGTCTAAGTCAACTTGAGTGTCTGATAGAGCTGCAAATTTTTCAAGTGCTGAGTTAGCTCTATGAATGGGTCTGATAATATTTGGGTCCCTAGAGGTGTGAGACTTCCTAAGAATGCTCTCTGGATTGTCAACTATTTCAGGGGGATTTGGATTAGGATAAGCTCTAGTATGGATTTTTATTGAAGCCAGTATATTAAGTCTCAACGAAGAAAGTTAGCCAAGTATGACAGTCTTTAAGAGGCAACTATCTTTAAACACAGAAGCTTAATCCTATGTGTTTCTTTTAATATGGATGATGTTGTAATGCAACTCGTCTCCTAGTGGAGTCTTGTGAAAAGCAAGATAATCAGCAGGCCTACTGATCACCAGTGGAGTCCTTTGGCCATTTAGGAGCTGTGGAGTCACCAGGTGGAGGGTTTAAAGTGTTTCAAGGAATTTTTACTGTCTACCATAGTGATTAACTACCAAATCAAGGCCATTGTTCTTCTTTGAGTTCTTAGGGGTGTTTCAAGGAATGTTTTACTCAAATCCACCCTAGTGGAGTCGCCATTATGTTGTGGTTCCTATGATTTGGTAGATTTGGCAATACCAAATGATAAGACAACATCAAACCACTTTGGGATCTCAGGATCTAGCCCTCCTGGATCCAGAGAGGGATCTCTCTATAAAGGTAAAGGAATGTATATCTTTGAAGTTCAATTTAAGGTATTAGGCTAGTTATAGGGCACAAGGGTTTTGTTTTGTTTGTTTGTTTGGTTGGGAAACATGAAAGAAGGGTTCAGTATAAGGTAAATGAATGAGGAGAGAAGGATGTTTGGGCAATGGGGTCATAAAAGGGTTTACTTGCAATTCAAATATCCAAGGCGTTCAAAGGGCTAGTCATCTAAAATGGAGGATCTCTTAAGATGATAGTGTGGAATGAAACAATAAGGAAGTGAATGGGAATAACAAGGAAAACCTTCCAAGGTGACCACTTCGGAGTAAATCTAGGGACAGGGAATGCCTTAACCTCTATGATCCAAACTCCTAATGAGGCTAACTCTGAAAGACAACAATCCAGCAGTCCTCCTAACTACTTTCAGACAATAGAAAACATTCAAGCTTAAACACAGAGCGAAAAATAAGATTAGAGAAATACTTTTAACCTTCTCTTCTTGGGCATTCAACTCACAGGGATCTTAGAAAGGTTAAACTGTAGGAAAAGGCACCTAGTGAGACAAGGCTAACTCTAATCTCCCAGTTTCCTAATTCTTTCAGCTGAACCAAACAAGAACATCTAAGACACAAACTCTTAATTCATACTTCAGTAAGCATGGGCAGGCCAACATCTTTGACTGGTTAAATTATATTGAATTTTTCTTTAGATTCACAATCAGCAGAAAACATAAAGATAAGAAAAAATAGCGAGCATTAGGGTACTTGCAGTAGTGTGTCCTAAGCCAAATTTATTGTTTTCTTATCAGAGAAAGTGAAACAAGATGTAAAACAAAGAGAAAACAATAACAAAGAGAGAACACATCACCACTAATTTAGATCAAGATCCGATGAACATGCTTGTCATATTAGAAGAGAAAAACCAATCACATACATCCTTGTCCAACAACTTGATATCATTCAGAAATCACCTCCCAGCCTATTCACAACTACTACTCACATAACTCTATCTCAGTGAAACTGCTTACAATCAGTGTTTTTTCAATAATCGACCAACATTTACAATGTATTTCTTGAGAGTTATTATAGGTGAAGAGTGATAGTAGAGGCATATAGAACATAAATGGTTCATTTAAAACAGAGGGAGAAATGTCTTTCGAAGCCCATTCTGTCTTAATATCATTACATTGAATTTAGGTACTTTTCAGATGAAATGGGACCTTCTTCAGTTTGAGAATAACTCCAGGGGCATGTTCCATGAAGTAATTTTCGGCTGGAGGTACTCTGTTTGTACTTCGAGACAAGAAAGAATGAAGTTTAGCCCTTCAGGTCTTCCATGCTTTGTAACTAATGCACTATCATTTCTTCAGTATTTTTTGCCAGAATAATATCTGTATTGGGGCTCGATGTAGAATAGAGAATGGGCATTAGTGATCATGGTCCTTTCTTCAGTAAAAGGATTGTCCTGCTGATATGTCCTTTGCGTTGTTGCGATCAATGATTGTATTTAATCTATGCAAACTGTGGATTATTCTCTTAATATTCAATATTATGCTTTAATCCTTTGATATCTTTGATCTTTTCTTCAACGATCTTCGGCTCTACAACGGTTTTTCACCGTGACTATAACTGTGAGAACAATGTGAATTCTCCACCTTTGAAACTTGCAAAACATGATAAAAACGTTATAAAAACCAGTGGGGTGGGGAAGGACTGCTTCATAGGCTCATAGAGATGGAGGAATAATGATGAAATATGTGAGTGTAGCGGAAAAATGGGGAAAAAACACTGGCAAAGCAGCTAACCAGTTGTTTTGGAAGTTTAGGTGCGAGGATAAATTGGGACTGTTAGATTAGGATGATCTATGGTGGAGATTATCTGATGAAGTATTTGGAGAGGTTAGATGAATGGAGGAAGGAAAGAAATGCGATATAATGTGGGCTGTTAGATTAGAACAATCAACGGTGGGGATCTTTCGGTGGGATCATATGAAAGATCGGGTGAATAACAAATGGACGGGGTTGAAATTAAGTCATGATCGTCCGATCTCAAAGATCAACGGTCAGGACTAAATCAAGAGATACACAGCGGAGGGTGCTAGGCGGAAAACTAGAATGGTTTTGCACAGCATTCAAGTGGTTTTAAGATTTGGGACAAAAAATGCGATACCATACACTAAACGACACATGTCCTTTCAAAAATTGCCTGTATCGCGTAAATTTGAAACATTAACCTTCAGGCGCAAAAATTACGTGATATAAAATGGTGGCCATTGGATCTAGGACCTCAGATCCGACGGTGCGGAAGAAGCGTGATAGGAGGTAAGATGCACGGCAGAACATATGGGTAGGACCAATGGTGAGTTAAATCCTAGCCGTCGGATTTCGACAACGGACGGTCAAGATCTGTCAATGGGGAAGAAATGAGCGGGCAGGGTTTGATGATCAGAAGTGATGTGGACTGTCCGATCAGACTTGATCAACGACTGAGATCTAATCGGTGGTCGGGATGGTGAAAAATTATGAGCGAAGCGCGATTGAATCCTGACCGTTGGTTCTTGTGGATTCAACAGTCCAGATCTAATCGACGGATGAAATGACGAGGGCGTGAATCAAAGCGCGATTGAATCCTGACTGTTGGTTCTTGTGGATTCAACGGCTGGGATCAAAGCGCATGATCGGCATCGGAGGAGACAAGCGAACGAGACTTTTGGATTTGCAAAGCGTGAATGAGCTCTGGCCGTTGGATCGGCAGGATGATCGACTGTCAAGATTAAATCGAAGGGGTGTAGGTGACGGGCTCATAAGCGCTGCGCGACCGAATCTCAGCCGTTGGTTTTTGTGGATTCAACGGCCAATATTAAATCGGAATATCGGCCATCGGGGAAACAGAAAAGTGGGACTGCTGGGTAAGCGCGATGTGATTGAGCGCTGGCTGTCAGATCTGGAAAGGATCAACGGTCGGGATTTATTCGAAGGAGGAAAGATGTATGGCTTGCAGTGGAGCGCGATGCGATCCTTGCCGTTGGATCAGGTGAGATCAACAATCCAAACGAAATTGGCAATCGGTAGAGTAAAAATCATTGCATCGGAAATATTTGAAGAACAAATGGAAAAGGTCGAAACAAAGGCTCTGATTGCGATTTCCGATTAGGCCTTAGTGCTTGGTCATAGCGTGGGTCACATGCGGAAAAGGGGCTAAGGGCTAAGCTGAAAGGGGCTTAAGTCCTTAACGTAAAAATGGCTATTTTAGGCCAAATGAGGGGTTCCGGTAGGCAAAAGGAGGGATTTTAAATCCAGATAAAGTGAAATACGTGGTTTAAAAGGGGATTTAGGATGGTTTAGAGGTTAAATGAGGGTTTTTTCAGAGGGATCCTTTGAAGGAAGGAAGGATGAAAATGGGAATTTTGTGGGAGTGAAAAAGGGAAAATGGAGGCCTTTTGAAGACAGTTTCTTTCACAAATAGCAGGGTTCTTTACTGGAAATAGTAGTGAAGGTAGATTTGTAGGATAAGGACATCATGGAGGCTTCAAGAATGATATATTTTCAAAAGGAATGTTTCTCTTGAAGTATTAGAAACATATTTAGCCACCTGTTTGCTTGACAAAATTTTATAGGTGGCTAACAGGCCCTATTAAAATTTGCTACGGTTGAAGGTGTTCAGAATCTTCAGGTTGTTGGAGACTCAAAAGTGGTAATTATAGTTTTAAAGTATATGTGAAATTGGATAGTCTGGTTCTCTCTCACTGGCAGCACTAAGTTAAGGAACTCCAGGAAGCTTTTCATTTAGTTTCTATTCAGCATGTTCACAAAGAATTTAATTCTTAGGCAGATCATCTTTCAAAGGATCCCATTGCAATTAGAAAATGGATTACGCATGGAGAATAAGAGGGAGGTTTTTGGTTTCAGCTTTCCCATAAATATACATCAGGCTACAGTATGGAAATATTGACCTAATGAGACTCTTATTACTTTTGGTGTGAAATATCCCTTGAGTTTATCTTGGAGCATGTAAAAAGTACTAGGTGGATCTTCTAGAGTTAGAAGTGGGAAACCTTAGTAATCACCTATATGTTGAGTGAAAAGGCACTAATATCCTATCTTTCTTTCAATCTTATTTTCTTAAACAAACTGCAAACCATTTTGATGGATTTGTTGTGCATATCAACTTGTATTTCTGATAGAAAGAAGGTAATTTTGGTATCTTGGAGGCCTTATGCTAGCATTCCTGAACAAAATATGTGAATGGAGGCCTTATGGATCTTTGTCAATTCTTTGATTGATAATCCGGCATTTGAATCCCAAACCAAGAAGACACTGACAACTCATCAGAACATCTTTGGTTCAAAGTGTGAACTCTCTCAAGAGTTTTTGAAGAAAGTTGCTAAATGTGGAGTTGTTGAGAACATATTATCATCGGAAGACTTCAAACAGGGCAAGGATCTTAATAAAACTGATGGAACCAAGATAAAAAGGTTAACTAGTATCACCAAGCTTGATGATGCAAATGATGCAGGAAACAAGAATTCTGAGAAATGCACTCTGATTTAAGATGAGGGAGATTCAGCCAAGGCCCTTAAGATGGTAGGGTTGGTTTTTGTTGGTCAAAATCATTATGGTGTGTTTCCCCTCAGAGGTAAGTTGCTGAATGTAAGGGAAGCCATCCATAAATAGATAATGGAAAATGCTGAGATTCAACATATCAAGAAAATCCTTGGTCTGCAGAATGGAAAGGAATATGACAGTGTCAAATCTCTGAGATATGGTCATCTTATGATTATGACAGATCAGGATCATGATGGTTCGCACATAAAATCATTGTTGATCAACTTCATACACTCTTTCTGGCCATCTCTACTCAAGATTCCTTCATTTCTTGTTGAATTCATTACTGGTATTTTCAAGGCAACCCATAAAAATGGACGGGTATTGTCTTTCTATACCATGCTTGAGTATGAATCATGGAGAGAATATCTGGGTGGATCAGCATCAACATCAATTACTAAGCTTAGACTGATCTGTGTAATAGCTTGAATATGGTTAAGATATAGATTAGAGAGTGTTGAATAGGGAAACATAGACTGCTACAGAGATCAACTTCATATGGTCATGATACAGGTATATATATTTCACTATGGCTTGTGTAATGGTTCACTCAAATCAATGCTAAGCCTAACCAATCATACAAGATAAGCTATTATATAAACATTAGAAATCAAATTGTGTTTCTACTTAAGGTTTAGATACACATGTTGGCATAGAGCTAGTAAGGCTATGTACTTATTACTATGATTCCGGTCAGTGTTAATAAGGTATGAAATGAATAGGGAAATAGAGATCATTACATCATAACAAGGAGCTTAGCTTGAATATGGAGTTCCTGGTCACTATAATCTAAGAACTGTATTAAGGATATCATGTTTATACGGATATGTGTTATTCCATTACGTGTAGTTACATCAAGAAAAGCTTGGTCACTAATTCAATGGACTTGATTCATTAGTACTAATAACATAGTGAAATCAATAAGCTTATAGATTCAATAGAGCTTACTACTAGCTTAAGTAAGGTGATATATTGATAGTTACTAAGCTTAAGATGGGCATCATAGGTATGATACAGTCTCTTATACCAATCTGCTTTTAGTTCCTTATAATTGTTATCATTGTAACTAATACATGGGAATCATAAAAGAGAGATAAGGGTGAATACATTACTCAGCTTAAGCTAATCCAACTCTTTTCACTAATCAAAGTTGGAAAGAGCATATTCAATGATATCGAGCTAGAAAAGGAACAAGCATATCTCAGTATTGAGATTATATTACACCTATGTCCACATTAGCTATTGGAATACAAGATAATTTATTAGGTAGAATATTGTATGCTATTACTCTATCCTTAACCTATATGATGAATATGGACATTGTAGTATACAGTAGAGTAACACTGAAATGTACCTTTTATAAAAGACCAATATGAGATAATGTAGATTAGGGAAACACTATCCTCATCTAAACTATATAAGCTTATGGATCCATATATGATCCAAGCCTATACTACGATATGGATATTTTTTATCACTTTATTATGATATGTTGATTGGCCTAGGATTAAGGGACATTTAAACATCCCGGAGCACTGGACATTACACCATTGGCTTGGCACCTTGGTACAAGGGTTTTAAGGGTACAATTGAACGAACAACTATAAAGGATAATTGTGTGTCTTACATGATTAGTGGCATCATAGAGGAAATTAATGAGACAACATTAAGAATTATAGAGTTTCCTATTCGCAAGTGGACTCAGGATTACAAGGAATTTTTGGAAGCATTGATGACTTGGAATGATAAGATTAAAGAACCATTCATAAGGGACTACAAGGAATACAATACTGATACCAGGGTCCATTTAGAGGTGTCATTGTCTGAAGAGAATATGAAGATTTCACTTCAAGAGGGCCTTTTAAGGAAATTCAAACTAACTACTACAATCAGTACAAGTAACATGCATATTTTTGGTTCAAAGGGAATCAATCATAAATATGAGACCCCTGAGCAAGTTTTGGAGCACTTCTATCATATCCATCTTGAATTCTATGAAAAGAGAAAGAAATTGGACAACCTTCAGCTTGATTTTCTGAAATTGGATAATAAAGTCAGATTCATCCTGGGAGTTGTAAATGGAGAAATCATAGTGAACAACAGGAAACATGCAGAGTGGCTGCTTGAATTTAAGAGAAAAGGTTTCACTCCATTCCCCAAGAAGGGAAAACCTGTTGAGGTTGCTATTGTTGGGGCGATAGCAGATGATGAAGAGTCTCCTGAAGACAACATTGAGCCAGTAAAGGGTGTTCGTGTTGCAGATTATGAGTATCTTCTATCCATGGATTGTTGATTATTCTATGAGTGCCTATGAGAGTGTTGGCATTAGTTTTTCAGGGGTTATTCATTAATGGGTACATTTAACCTACCCCTGCCACTCCATATCTTGAGGCTCCTATTTGCATGATCTCTTCTATTATCAATGGATCCCTTATATTTCCTGATCCTTGGGTGGTACCAAATCCTTCAGAAGTAGAGTATTATGGGGTCAAAATTTCATTTAGTGTGGTAGAGATTGCCTATTAGGTGATCAAGTCGACATCCGGTAACTCTAACTTAGGTCTCGAGTAAGATGTGGACCCTAATAAGTATTCTTTTCATTTCTCGTATGTCGATTGTCCATATTCCTGTGATCTCCTTGAAACTGAGCTACCTTTTGATGAGGCCATGTTGATAATTGATTGCCCTTGGGAGGGGTTACATCATCTCTCATATTTTCTCCCTAGTCTGGCTGAAAATTGATGTTCAAAATAGAGTTTATACTAAAAATGTTGAGTGATACCAATCTCCCAATATGGCACATGATGCTTATTCCAAAGGGAAATTGTCAAACATCTTCAATACTATACCTGTTCGAATAGTCAAAGGAAACACGGTGTGGTCATATACAGACTACAAGAAAAATAAATAAAAAAATATAGTGTATGCCTTAATTATGCATACCTCTGGTGCATTCTTTAGGAACAGTAGTGAAATCTGCATTTGGTTTGTGGGTGCATGCCCAAAATTCCTGCAATTCTGATGCTTTATGATTTTTTTCAAAGAACCCAACTGTGCTTTTATTACAAACTCGGTCTCCAACATAAATCACCATGGTAAATATCCTAAACAAATTTTGAGGATGAAAGATAGTACCAAAGCTTATTATACAATAAATAGGGGCTATCAAAAATGGTTTTTTCAAATTACATGGGTTACCCAAAACCTGAAAAAAATTCAAACAAGGATTGCCCAGACTGAAAGCTTATTAGTTTTCATCAAATAAGAGAAAATATAGGGGAACTCTTCTCTGGACATTTCAGGACATGCATAATGAATATTGAGGCGCTTTAAGGACATGAGCAGGAAAGAAACAAGGCCTCAATAAGATATGGTGTAGATTTCTCAAGGTCTAGATTCCTTGAGATATGGTGGAGGAGAAGGCAGATCCCAAGACTTGATACAGGCCTGTGGCTCATGACGACTGCAAGCTTTCACTCTGAAATCTGTTTATGACTGGATTTATTTCCTAAAAGACGGTAATAGTTGCTAATCTTGCACTTTTGGTTTTAATGTCATCTACATCTGGGAGTATCAAGAAGGCCATGTATGGCATCCTCTACCCAAGAATTTTGATTACAAATATCAGTAAGTAATGGCAATGCATGGCTTGCAGTCCTCTAGTAGTTGGCTTTAGTAGTAGCTATTAGGTTGTTGGAGATATTGCAATTCTAATTTAAACTAGAAGCTAGGAAGCTATAGGGAATTCTGTGTCTATGTCTGGTTTCAGGCTTCTGCTTATATAAATCTCTTTTTTGAACCAAGAAAAAAAACAACTATCATTTCTCTTCTGGCATCTTAGATCTCATTAAAAGGGTGGAAAGGAATAGAGAAAAATCTGACACATACCTCTCGAATATCTCCAACATAAATCCAATCACCATAAGTGTGAATAGACACAATCGTATTGGGAAAGAGCTTATTCTCACATTTCTGCGGCAATTTCTTTTTGCCCAAGTCATATATTCTTAGCACTTGTCCAATCCCAACTAATAAGTGGCCCTGAAATTGACATAATCCAAGAAGTACTCCATCAAATGTTGTTTTATGCAAAAGCTCCAGGGATTTTCCATCATCCACAGATCTATAAATATGAATAAAACCTCCTAAACAATGCCTCTTTGGCCAAAATTCTAAATCCTTTGCAGTTCAAATGGCCACAAGTGTTCCCAATTCTTTATCATGAAAAGTAACAGAGAAAATGCTAAATGTGGCTTCATTATCCTGCAGTGCCAAGAGGCATGTAGTTTCACCAGTTTTGGGATCTAGAACTCTAACACAAGATGCCCACTTCTTTGATTTTGCTTTTGGATAACCATAATTCTCATCAGGAAGAGGATCCTCCTTCTCTTCATCGTCACCATTCTATTATTCTACTTCCATGTTCCCACTCTCCCCTAAACCAGCAGCTTCTAAGCATTCTTTCCTTGCAGCTTCACGTTCTTCTACAGTGAATGCACCCTAATTGCTTTCAATAATAATCAATGATTTCTGCTTTGGATGCAAAATGAACTTTCTCGGCGTATATCTAAGAGGCATAACGGTCTGATTGAATGTTTCTCCCAACCCTTCAATCGTAAAAATCCTAAGCGCATCCCCAACAACTGCAACCACACCTTTAGCACACTGATCAGAAGAAAATAATGCTGCATATTCAAGAGTCTCGTAAGAGAGTGGAGTTAAAAGAAAGTGCGCCTGATGAATATAGCCCAGCCAGGGCCTGCTTGATAAACAAAGAGTTTCTCGACGGCCTCTCACTATAGCAGAAAAAAATTTTGGTTCTCTTAAACCCAATAATTTGGTCTGGGTGTCTGAAAGGCCACCATTTCCCATATCTACCTCAGTTCTAAGAAGAACCCCATTCTCCAATCCAACATTCAAAAACACACTCATTGGATGATCTACAAAATCCTCCCCTCCAATAGAAGCTTGAACTTCAAGTAAGAGAAGATATTTTGGAGGAGAAGATACATGTGAACGCCGCCCCGCTCCATTCGGCCATGTTATACATGTAATAGTTGCCATTGTTACATTGTCTTTTGTCATGTTAGGTTTACATCCGAAGTTTTTCAAGCTAGGTCCACAAACCGTCACTATTCCGACGTTTGTCCCAAATACCGTCACAATACTGATGATGTCCATAAGCATCGCTATAGTGACGCTTATGTCAAAACGTCACAATAGCGACACATGTTTTTGAAACGTCGCATTTTCGACGTTGTGTCCCAAGATGTCGGTATTCTGACGACCTTCCTAAACGTCGCAATATCGACGATGTCCCTAAACATCGCTATAGCGACGGTTGTTGGAGGGATTTAAAAATTTGAGAAAATTTGGGGAAATTTCGGACAATACATCAAAAGTGTCGGAATTTTGACCAAATGTACTAGTGTTTTCTTCTGCCAAATATTCCCACAATTACAGCATAGTAGATGACTTGAAGCAGTCTCCTGTTACCATTTCAATGTTGGAAGTCCTCCAGACATTCCCATCTCAACAAAATTCTCTACTATCTACTTTGGGCATTGTGGATCCTTCGAATGATCGTTTCATCGTCTTTGATGTTGAAATGTCAGAACATCCCCCTTTACCTTCATCCGTTGCCTTCCAAATACCAGTCAATATCTATAATGCCCATGTTCAGAGATGTATCTTTGACAAGGTCACATCGACCTGTGCGATGTCCTCCTATGTTTGGAAGAAGCTCAGATCTCTTGATTTTCCCCCATCCACCATCACTTTACATGCTTGGGACGGTCACCCTTCTCAGCCCCTTGGCATGTTCCGCAATTGTCTAGTCACACTTGCGGGAAAGACTATTTGTATTGACATAGAAGTCATTGATTTCCCCTTGGATTATAACATCCTCTTGGGTTGTAGCTACACCTATGCGATGTCAGTTGACGCATTTTCTGTTCACCTTAATATGTGCTTTCTCCATAACGGAAATATCGTCACCATCGATCAGTTGACATATTATGAACCGAAGTCTTAGACCACCCCTTTGTCCATCATAGCTTTGGTGGCCGATAACCAATCAGTCGCACCTGTCACCAGTGTTTCACCAAGAGTCTATAAAGATTACACCTTACTTGGTTCATTCCCTAGTCCCCCTCCTCTTATTACTGAGCCCAACTCATCAAGTGTTTGCATGTTGCAAGCATCTCGGGCTAGCCAAAAGAGGCCCAGTTTGACTAGCTAGCAGCCAGCACCTTTGTAACCTGCTATTGTTCACTTGACACAACCATCAGGACCATCTCCTCAAGGACCATCTCCTCAAGGACCTTCTCCTTTTGTTGGTGTCTCTCCCAATAATTTTCAACCAGGAATGGTTCCCCCAATCCTTAACCATTTGGGAGCCATTCCTCCAGGCCATTACCCTTCCGGTCAGATATTGTTTTTAGCCCCCCCCTGGAGTCTTTTCGGTGCCTGCTACGTTGAGTCTACCCAATTTGGTACATTGATCCCCCAACAAACACTCCACCTGGTCAAATTAAACCATATACTGCTTTGACCTCAGTTCAACTGGTCGCCATGACCCCTCCCTTTGCTTTAGTGCCATAACCACCTCAAAAGGAACCTGCTCCTGTTGCGAAAGAATTCGATGAGGGGGGCAAAGCCAAAATGAAGGAACCTAAGGACAAGCCCCCCAAAAAAATATCCATCTCCACCTAAGCCTCTAAAGTCTACACCTCCTTACGCTTTATGTGATGTTGTTGGGAATGCCACCTAGAACTGTCCCGAACTTCCTTGTCTCAAATCTGTGGTCAACAAAACATTTCCTGAATGGAACATCCTGGAGATCCATGTTACCTTTCCTGATTAAGATAATAAACTCAGATCGTTGCGCACGAACCACCCTTGTTCTTTGTGCGACCTTTACGACAAATATTATCATCATTGTCCCCATCTCGATGACTTTTGTGATACCCTTGAGGAAATTCACGAAATAGAGGCCGCTCGTAGTGCATCATATACTCCTCTACTTATGAGTTCTGCTTCAGTAGAACCAGAGGAAAATTTTTTACCCATTGTGATACCTCCCCCAATGTCGAGATGAGGAACTCTTCGGTCACTATTCTCTACCTGTCATCATCCATGAGATCCATGGAGGAAGACCCCTTAGGGGCTTCCCACACTGTTCCTGACAAACCTCATTCGTCGAACACCTTGGTCTCAACATCGGTAGATGTTTCATCTACTAGCTCTTTGTCTACCCATCGTAGCCATGCATATGTGAACCATATTTATCATGATGATGCACCAGGTATCTCTTCCACATCATGTGGTCTCCCTTCCTCCAATCCTCCCATGTTCCATTCAGATGAAGACATTATGGAAGGCATGACCACCCTTGATTTTCCTTGGGATGATATGCACCATTATGTGTATTTCCTTTCGCAGCACACCCATGATCGGTATGTTTTTGAGTCAAAATAAT
The DNA here is from genome assembly GCA_034641835.2 of Pinus albicaulis. Lineage (NCBI taxonomy): Eukaryota > Viridiplantae > Streptophyta > Pinopsida > Pinales > Pinaceae > Pinus > Pinus albicaulis. The sequence continues at coordinate 443,468,349 of CM076576.1, forward strand.
TCATCCATAATGAAATCGATTGGTTCAATAACCCCTTACTTTGAACCCATGCATTCGAACCACATACACCTTGTGGCCATTACATTGAAACACAATGTTTAGGTAAGGGGGCACCCATATTTGAGAGTCCAAGACTCAACAATTCTCCCCACCCCTCCTCATGTATCTGGTAGTGTCAAATCTAGTCCCATTATTCTTCCCAATTTAGAAGAAAATATAGAGTCCCATATCACCTCAGATCACTCTAGGGATGATCCACTTAATTATTCCTTCATCTTACAAATCAAAAACCCAGTCCCTTAGACATTGTTGCTGACCAACCTCTATGTTTTCTCAGTGAGCACTAGTTCATTATCTTCGAAGCCACTCTTTGGTATAGTGACACCATGTATGCGAACCCATAAATTCAGTCCATTTGATTCATATATGTAGTGCCAAATGAGATTGGTAATCCAATATTTCATTTCTCTAACTGTATCTATCCACTCTTCCCATAGGAAGATAACCATATCATAAACAAATTGCGAATCACAATCATGATATAAAAGATTCATATCCATATTATGTATCATCACATAAAAACATAAATGTGTTTAAAGTCCACTATTCTAAATACATTTGGAATTTCCATAGCATGCTTGGGGGAACCTATGCCCCTATATATTCTCACCATCCTCTTGAGGATTTAGTGCCTATGACACTGAATGCTTAAATCCATTATTTAGCACTTGGAATATTATGGCGCTCCACAAACTCCTCTAGCTTGGGGCATCATTCCCACCTTCTGCATACTAGATCAATCCACTCCATCACATATGCTTGGGGGCAGTATACCATGCTTGGGGGCATGATGGAACCCCTAGCCATCTGTTCACTTGATTAACAAAATTCTTGGCCTAGACCCCAACGATCTAGGTATGGTCGATTATTCTTCCATTCCTTGGATAGTTTGTCCTACTGGCCCTCCGACGAGCCATATATCGTAGATGCTTGATACCATATCTTCAAATATTCTACTTTATGTGATACCAAGCTTACAACTTGGTCCCCATGTTTGACTTGGTGGGCAGGGATGATTCTAGAACTTCTCTATTAGTTCATTCCTGTATTCCTTTCTTACCGTGATTCTTCACTAGGAACCATTCTTCCAAGAAGCATTAAGGCCATCCTTAGACAAGTAAGGCCACCTTTTTGAAAATTGCAGATCCTATTTCCCATGGTAGGTTCGTCCACTACGATCACCGCAAGATTTATGGCCTTCTCCTCCTCTCGAAATTCACCACAACTAACTTAGTAAATGAATTAAATTGGAGGGAAATCACGCTTTTAATGGAAAACCCCAAATTTTCCATCACCAATTGCGACCAAACCGTAGCTCGGTTTGACGAACCATAAACATCGTTGGAAAGCTCTCAGTGAGTACTATAATGGGTCCTCTTTGGTTTTGGTAATTTGACACTACAGCAGGAAGCCATTTTTCCAAGAAGGGTCACTTTTTCGCCTCTTAAAATCAGATTTCTTCACATTCGGTGTTTGTACTTGGGGCATCACTTTTCCTTCATACTTGTCAACTCGTGTGTTGATTTTCTTCATGAGTAACAATCTTTTTCTCATGTTTTTATGGTCCCCACTGGGCCTATTATGTGTGGCAACATCATCGAGTCACCCTTGTTTAGAGCATCCGAGTTGAGTCATCATCACATTGCTAGAGTCTGTCCCGAGTACCTTTATCTCATGTTATAGTCTTCCATCCATATTTACATCACATTCATCTTGTGTTTCCCATTTTTTCCTCCAATCGTACTGTCCCTCATCCCCTCTAGAGTCGCATCAGTCGTTGCCAGGTATTCCATGCTTTTTATGCTCTGACAAGGGAAGTCGTTTGTCTGCTACTCAATATCCCCTATTCATCATCCCCGGTGTCAGTCCATCAGTCACTTTACTATGATCCCTCATGCCTTTGTTGAGGACTCATCATTGCCTCATCTATGGTGGACCTCCTTCTATCGACATCAACACATTCATTCCAGAAGACAGGTCTAGAGGGTGGTGTACCTTGGTTCCAACTTCCATTCTTGTTTAGTGCCTCAGATCAGGAAAATGGAATCATCATTACCCTTTGAATTAGTTTTTTTCTCATAAGATCAACCTTAGCTCATTATTGCATGGTTTAGATTCATATACTTGATGGTCCGGTGATCCAACAAATTGTCCTAGTGATTCTTAGGTGCGTATGAGATGTTTCAGACCTCAAGAGGGGGTGGCCCTTCAGGTAGCCCCCCACATGCTCGGATGACCTCAGATTGTGCTACTACCCAAGATTCAGCTCCACAAATTTGATGGGTTCGATTTTGGCTGCTCGCAGTGCCCATAGCATGCATGTATCATTCAGATGATCCATTCATATTTTCAGAGCCCTTTCCTGTTTAGCATGGATTCTTTGGTTTTTATTATGTCTCATGTACTAAGATATTATTGTATTTAGTCCTGGCTCATGTTTCTCTAGGCGCAGTATGTATGTGGGATCCATTATATTTTTATATGGCTCATTTTATGCTAGCATGTCATGTACCATTTATCATGTACCTTATTTCTCAATCTCATATCGCTGAGTCCATTACCATTCTTTGTACTTTTTCATCTCGATGGGCATAGGTATGCCTCCCCCACCTCATTGAGAACACAAATGGAGACTTACATCACTTTGTAGGTCTCGCCCCCTCAGTTATTTTCCTATATTGCTTCGCTTCGTCTCTGTCTGACTCCCCTTCAATGTCGGTGATTTTGTTCTTACAACGTACTTCAGTCATACGATTAGCTCCTAACGCTCGCATGTTGGGGGGCAATCTGTTATCACCAAAAATTATTCATATAACCATTTATACTTAGATAGATTGAAGTACACCATGTAAGACTAATTTTACCATAGTAAAATTGCTTTCACTATAAGAAATAATTAAATAAACCATATTTTATTAAGTTATTTCTAGTTTAAACAAGAAACCTCATGAGGAATAATTAAATAAATCCTTATTTATTTGATTTTCCTCTAGGAATAATTAATTAAATCACTGTTTAAATAATATTCCTCCTCATATTCAACCCAATTATGAGAAATAATTAGATAAATCATTATTTTTCTTATTTTTCTCTAGTAATAATGAATTAAATCATTATTTAGTTATTATTCCTTGTTAAATTTGACTAAATCACCTAGGAATAATTAAACAAATAATTATTTGTTTATTATTCTTTAACCACATTCTTGAAATGATAAATAAATCATTTATTTGTTTATTATTTCTAAATAAATGTATTTAACCAATTTAAATATGTTTTCCCTCCAACAAAATATAATAAAATATTCCGAGCTGTTAGATCTAGATTTTGGTTAATTATATTTTATTATTATCCATTATCAAAAATAACTCGATATTTTGTTATAAATAAGATGGTTTTTCCATTCATTCTTGACTTTGATCCTTTTCATTGTTGGACATTGATCATTCTCATTGTTACTACTATTTTATTTTGCTTCTTGAGCTCCCATAGAGTTCAATACATTTTGGGTTCTATGCACCATTGAGATAGAGAAACTTCTGGAATTGAAGCATCAAGGACAACCAAGAACCTATCCCATTGAGGGGGACTCGTAACAATTATTTGTTCCCTTAACCAGGTGTAATAATATATAAAACATTCTTTAAATTTTGTCTTGTCTGTTGGATGGATGGAGTAATTACTATTTCTTTTTACTGTTTTATTGTTTTTACTGCATAGATCTGGTTTTTTGTAGAATTTGTTCTAATTATAGATTGCAGGTCTAAAGAGTTAAACAATCATTTATGTTGTTAGGGATGTTTTTCACACATAGCTAAAGTAGGCTCTTTTCGTACACTTGCATTAAAAATTTATGTTAACAACATTGACTATTGCAAAATGACATATGAAGTTTTTTCACAATGCTTTGAAAAATAAAACCCATAGTTTAATGTATTATGATCCTGCTTTCATTTCAGAAAAATAAATTATTGTATTATAAGTCCGTGTTGCTTTTAGAAATTGATAAAATTTATTAATAAGTATATTTTATTTGGAGATAAAGTTAAATTTGATTTGGTCATAATCAATGTTTCGTTGTGCAAAGGAAACATCCTCGACACATTGAAAATTTTCATTGTAAGCTCTGCATAATGAAAGCTCCACATAAGAAAGGTTCGTACAATGAAACATTGATCCCTACAACTCTAGCTTCCCTGCATGCATTCATTAAATTATATGAATAACAAAGACTCAACCCAATAGATGTTAGAATTGTCTTTAACTGTGGATTTATTTAGCAGAGACTCAACCCAATATAAGGTTTAAATATCTTGCTTACATTTATTTTTAACTTCTACTTACTCTACGTGAAATTATATTAGGTCATATGGACAGCCAATTAAATATGCATAGCATAATTTTTTTTTATTATACCTGACATTGCTTTTCTATTTAGAGAATATTTGTTTTTATTTTAAGAGGAAATACATACTTACATGTCGCTTTCACACTAGGCTGTAGAATGAGCGTTTCGACTCAATAAATTTGATTTGCTCATAAAGTTAAAGTTAAATTTGATTTGGTCGTAGTCAATGTTTCATTGTGAGCAGTTGCAGAGTAAGCTTCCTAAGCTTTCATTGTAAGCTCGGCAAAAGGAAAACTCCACACAACAAAACCTGCTCCTATAATTATTGTTCTCGGTTTGCACCACAAACTTATGATCACAAAAACAATGTGTATTCTCAAAGTGTATTTTGACAAGTTAAATATTTAATTATTAAATAAATATTTAAACTTTGACAACATTTTATATATGTGCAGAGGGAATCTCCACAATGAAACGTGCTCTTACAATTATGGTTCTCAGTTTGCACCATAAGCTTATGATCACAAAAACAATGTGTATTCTCAACTTGCACTTTAACAAGTTAAATATTTGATTATTAAATAAATATTTAAACTTTGACAAAATTTTATATATGTGTAGAGGGAATACGTATGTATATATGTGCAGAGGGAATATGTATGTATTCTCAACTTACACTTTGACAAGTTAAATATTTAATTATTGTTGCGCCGATAGGCGCTCTACAACCCAGTATAGGGTAGATGTGTAGATGTAATGTAAGAAAGTTTGTAAACTTTTGTAATGTCGGCTCAATATATAGGGTACATTTGTAGATGTAATGTAGGAAATTTTGTAAACATTTTGTAATGTCCGCTTAATTGTAATGAATATATTTGTAATAATTATCCCTACCTTTTAACCCAAAGTTATATTTACGAACAATAAAAAAGGTATGGTAAATAAATAAAAATATAAATAAATTAGAGGTATGGTAAATAAATAAAACCTATTTTTATATTTACTGTAGAGGTATGGTAAATATATAAAACCCATTTTTATATTTACTCCATAAACCTCATTATATATTTAAGAAAACTAAAAAAAAGTATTATTTAGGTGAAGCCTATGGGACAAATACCATGGAACAAATTATTATTAATACCATCGGCCAGATACCATGGAACAAATTATTATTAATACCATGGGCTAAATACCATGGGTCAAATACCATATTTAAATAAATAAATATTAATGACGAATAAATAGGCATGTTAAATAAATAAAAATATAAATAAAGGAGAGGTATGATAAATAAATAAACCATGTTTTTATATTTACTCCATAATCAACTTTATATTTAAAGACACTAAAAAAAGATGTTTTATTTAGGCCAAGCCTATGGGTCAAATACCATGGGCCAAATTAATATTATTGCGCCGAGAGGCGCTCTATAGCCCAGTATAGGGTAGATGTCTACAACCCAGTATAGGGTAGATGTGTAGATGTAATGTAAGAAAGTTCGTAAACTTTTTGTAATGTCTCAATATATAGGGTACATGTGTAGATGTAATGTAAGAAAGTTTGTAAACATTTTGTAATGTCGGCTTAATTGTAATCAATATATTTGTAATAATTATCCCTACCTTTTAATACAAAGTTATATTTACGAACACTAAAAAAGGTATGGTAAATAAATAAAAATATAAATAAATCGAGGTATGATAAATAAATAAAACCTATTTTTATATTTACTGTAGAGGTATGGTAAATAAATAAAATCCATTTTTATATTTACTTCATAAACCTCATTATATATTTAAGAAAACTAGAAAAAAAAAAGAGTTTTATTTAGGTGAAGCATATGGGCCAAATACCATGGAACAAATTATTATTAATATCATGGGCTAGATACCATGGAACAAATTATTATTAATACCATGGATGGGTCCAATACCATATTTAAATAAATAAATATTAATGACGAATAAATAGGTATGGTAAATAAATAAAAATATAAATAAAGGAGAGGTATGATAAATAAATAAACCCTCTTTTTATATTTACTCCATAATCAGCTTTATATTTAAGGACACTCAAAAAGGATGTTTTATTTAGGTGAAGCCTATGGGGGTCAAATACCATGGGCCAAATTAATATTATTATCTAACATTCATATTAATGTGTAGATGTAATGTAAGAAAGTTTGTTTCAATATATTTGTAATGGATATATTTATAATAGTAATAATAAAATATAGGTATATCTCTCAATCTAAATCATGGAAACAAACTTAACATTATATTCTATCATTAGTGTGTGATGGGATGGAGAGATAGAGGGATGCGGGTGAGAAAGTGAGAGAGAGGACATGAGAGAAAGGAGAGAGGAGAGGGGAAGAGAGATGGAGTTGGAAGGGGAAGAAAGAGAGAGAGAGAAATGTGGAGAGGGAGAAGGGGAAGAGAGAGAGAGAGAGAGAGAGAGAGAGAGAGAGAAGGGGAAGAGAGAGAGGGAGAGGAAGAGGGAGGGAGAGAGAGATATAGATAGATATGGAGAGAGGGTGTGTATGTTTTTGGGGTTATAAGGAGACACAATGGGAGATAGAGATATAGATGGAGGGGGGAGAGAGGGAAGAAGAGAGATGAAAATAGAGGGAGTGAGGAAGAGAGATAGATATGGAGAGAGAAGAGGAAGAGAGACAAAGAGAGAGAGAGGAAGAGGGAGGGCGAGAGGGAGGGAGAGAGGAAGAGGGAAGGAGAGAGGGAGGGAGAGAGGGAGAGGGAGATAAATATATAGATAGATATGGAGAGATAGTGTGTATGTTTGGGGGCTAAGAGAGAGAGAGAGAGAGAGAGAAGGGGAAGAGATACAAAGGGACATGAAGAGGGAGAGATATAAAGATAGATAGATATGGATAGATAATGTATAAAAGATGATATAGAGAGATAAAGAAGGAGAGACAGAGGGAGATAAAGATATAGACTTAGGGGGAAATAGGGAAGATGAGAGAGAAAAATAAAATGTGAGAGAGAGTGAGAGAGAGAGAGAGAGATCATGACATGTGTTTCAGGGGATGGGATAGAGAGACAAATAAGGAGAGCTGGAGGGAGGTATAGATATAGATGGCAGGGGGGAGAGGGAATAAGATAAAGATAGAGAAATGGAGGGAGAGGTGGTGAGAGAGAGATAGGGGAGAGAGGGAGGGGAAGAGAGAGAAAGAGAGAGGGAGGGAGATAGACACAGAATAGAAGGTGGATACAGAGGGAAGAAAAAAGAGACACATATAGACATAGAATTTAGATCTAGAAAGTCAGGAATATTTTGGTTTTTCACTAAAATAGATGTATTGATTTGAGTGTAGTATTTGATTCCTAATCCAATTTGATCACTTCCACTAGATGCTTTTATTTCAATGTAGATGTTGATTTTTAATCCTATTTAATACCTTACACTAAATGCATTTATTTTAGTTAGATGTTGATTTTTACTCCTATTTGATTGCTTGCACTAGATGCATGGGTTTCGGTGTAGATATTGATTTCTAATTGTATTTTATCACTTGCACTAGATGCATTGATTTCAATGTAGATGTTGATTTCTAATCTGATTTAATACCTTACACTAGATGCATTGATTCCAGTGCAGATATTGATTTCTACTCCTATTTGATTCTTGCACTGGATCCATTGGTTTTAGCGTAGATATTGATTTCTAATCCTAATTGATTGCTTGCAATAGATGCATTGAATTTAGTGTGGATTTTTCTTTCTAATCCTATTTGACTGTTTGCACTAGATGCATTGATTTCAGTGTAGATGTTGATTTCTAATTTGATGCAACTAGATGTATGATGTACATTAATTTGAAAGTAGTTAGATTAATTATGTGCATTGATTTTAGTGTAAGCACATCACTGCCCCCTCAATCTATATCTCTATCTCCCATTATCTCTCCTTTATCTCTCCATCTCACCCCCAAAACATACACACACTATCTCCATATATATCTATCTCTCTCTCTCTCTCCCTCCCTTTTATACTCCCTCTCTCTCTCTAACACTTCTATCTCCATATCTATATCTCTTCCACCCCACCCTGTATTTGCATCTCTCTTCTCCCCTCTATGCATTGGTTTCAGTGTAGATATTGATTTCTAATCCTATTTGATTGATTGCAATATATGCATTGAATTTAGTGTAGATTTTTCTTTCTAATCCTATTTGATTGTTTGCACAAGGTGCATTAATTTTAGTGTAGAAGTTGATTTATAATCCTATTTGATTGTTTGCACTAGATGCATTGATTTCAGTGTATATGTTGATTTATGATTTGATGCAACTAGATGTATGATGTACATTAATTTCAAAGTAATTAGATTAATATTGTGCATTTATTTCAGTGTAAACACATCTCTACCCCCTCCATCTATATCACTATCTCCCATTGTCTCTCCTTCTTTATCTCACTATCTCACCCCCAAACATACTCTATCTCTCTCTCTCTCTCTCTCTCTTCCACTCCATCTCTCTCTCTTCTCCTTCTCTCTCTCTAACACTTCTCTCTCCATATATATATATATCTCTTCCTCCCCACCCTGTCTTTGCATCTCTCTTCTCCCCTCTATCCCCCCCCTCCATCTATATCTCTATCTCACCCGCAAAACATACACACACACTCTTAGTGTGAGCACATAAACATTATTCATGACATGAATTGACTTATGTGTTGCAATAATTCAACCATAAATACAAAACTTGAATTTTCATCCTAAATAAAATTTTCACTTACTTGAAATCTCTTCTTCTTGAAACTATAAACCATTTGTATTTGGTTACATCCTTATTATTTTCATTTTCCATCATTCAACATTGTTAATCACTTTTCATTCAAACATGATAATAGAGAATAACTAAATGTGGGACAATAAGAACAATAAAATAAAATAGTTTCAGATTGATCGCAATGAAGATTGTTTGTAATTGAATTCATTCTTATTACTCACATTTTCTATCATTCAAGATTGTTACATTGTCACTTTGCACTTAAAATTTTTATTTCATCATATTTCATCATTCAAGTTAGTAACTGTCTCATCATTTATCACTAATCTTAGACATTTTTAGCATATTTAAAATGATCAAAATAATTAGATGTTCCACAAATTTTGAATGACTGCACACGATTGAAAATATCCTAGATCCATCTTAACCCCGGATCTATCAAGCACCGAGAGGGATCAAACCTCTCAAGGTGCAAACCTTTCCTCAAGTTTTGCACTCAAAAAATAGGTTTTCACCTCGAGAGATTTGATCCCTCTTGGTGCTTGATAGATCCGAGGTTAAGATGGATCTAGGCTAGTTAAATAATATTTAAACTTTGACAACATTTTATATATGTGTGAAGGGAATATGTATATACATAGCCTAACACAAAAGCATTAGGACGTCTTTGTTGTTGTAGGAGATCCACTGGGGATTTAGTGTGTGCATAGGACTCTATCACTACTCTTATCTATTTGGAGAATGTAAGCCTTAGATATCTAGTCAAGTGTGGTAGAAGTACACTTTTTTGCATGTATGGGACAAATGCAGTCATATAGTCAATTGTATTTCTGCAAATTTTTCAATTAAATGAAAAATTCGGTTTTTCCCTCTAAAAAATATACAACGCCTAACACTTGTTCTTTAAATTCCTATTTGCAAAAAGAAAAATGTACACATGCATAAATAAAATAATTACAAAGACTAATTTAACATTGACTATTGCAAAATGAAAGATGGATTTTTTCACAATGCTTTGAAAATAAAACTCATAGTTTAATGTATTATGAGACCTTTCTTTTAACTTTAGCAAAATATTTTATTGTATTATAAGTCCCTGTTGTTTTTAGAAATTGACAAAATTTATTATTAAATAAATTTAATTTGGTTATAAAGTTAAAATTAAATTTGATTTGGTCATAGTCAATGTTTCATTGTGCTGAACTTTCACTGTGAGGAGGAAGTTTCTTCTGCATAATGAAAAATTTCATTGTAAGCTCCGCACAATAAACCATTGATGAAATTTCCTCTGCATAATGAAAACTTTCATTGTAAGCTCTGCACAATAAAACATTGATCCTTGCATGCATTCATTAAATGATATAAATAACAAACTCAACCCAATGGATTTTAGGATTGTCTTTAGCTTTAGAATTATTTTGGTATGGTTTGCTGAATTCCTATTTCTTTCTTACAGTCACATGTTTCTTCGTAATCATATGTAAATACTTAATCCACATCAATTCAATAAGTTTCTCCAAATGTTTTTATGTAATGATTGTAACTATGTGATATGAATAATTATATATAAATACATGATGAATATTAATTCAATTAACTTGTTAGGACTCTCGCTATTGCATAACATTTTCTTTATGCCATCGTTATAAGAATCACAACTATTCAATGTTTTGGAACTTTGGGGTTGGAATTTGGCTAAATAGTTTTTGGTAAGATTATGTTTTATTTTAATTAGTTTTTTTATCACATAAATAAATATAATGTTGTTAAGAATTTTTGAACATTTAAATTGCAAATTTTACAAATCGAATTTGTTATTTTCACATATTCTTATAAAATTTTGAACAAATTAAAACTAGCAATTGCACCGGGAGGTGCAAGGGAAAGCCAAAAGGGGATATGAAACTCGGTATGTAAAATCCCTCCATTCCAAAGGCTTCCTCCACTCATTCTTATACTCTTGAAGAATCCCATCCACTTACCTCCTCAAGCCATTCAAATACCCAAAACCCAATGCCTTGACACTACCCACTTCATCCTTCACCTTTTATTCACTACTAGAAGTGAATCTACATAGGGAAGATACAGTATAAGTATTAAAATCAGGGTAACTTTTAAATTGGTTTTGGCCATACCTGCAACTACCCTCATTTCGATTTCTCACACAAGGATGAAGAATGTAGCTCAAACCACCTAATCAGATGGTGTTAAGGTAAGCTAAGTGATAATCCAAGGCATCAATACTATGAAAACACCTTAACATTGTACTAGTATCAAGGTGAGGTATTAAGGTAAGTGAAAGTCCAAGGCATATGGAAAATTTAAAAGCCTACCTGAAAATGCATTCATAAATAGCAACCAAAAAAATTGTTTCCATTTCCAACTGGAAAATGTAAATAGTGCCACTATGGAAATTAATACCAATATTAACCCTTTGGGAAAAACAGATTCAATAAATGTTATATGCTTTACAATTACTTTGTCAAATAGCAAAACCATGATTCAAAATAAGTATGGCAACTAAAAAGTGATTTCAATAAATGTTATATGTTTCACAATTACTTTGCGAAATACCAAAACCATGTTTCAAGATAAATATGACAGGAGGAGCCATTTAGTAAGTACATTACATTTTCATGTTAGTTTTATATCTTGTCATTCAAAGGACAAAGACGCAAATGGAAGACCAATATCATAAGAGGCTTTAAATAATATCACATTTGAACATTAATTCTAAAGAAAACTACTCCAATGTGTGGGAAACTGTATTCAATATTTAAAGTCCACAACAACCAAACATTGCTTGTTTTCCTTGCAAACACATCAAAAAAACATACATTTGACTAAAACATTTCCAAAAACACCAAAGCACATGATAATTAATATATAGTATCTTGAATTTATCTTTCTTTTGTACAAGAGGCTCTGAATAATATCACATTTGAACATTAATTACTCTCCTAAGTGTGGGAATACAATATTTAAGGCCCACAACAGCAACCAAACATTGCTTGTTCCACTGTGCAAACACCAAAAAAACATATAATGGCTAAAATATTTTCCTTTTCAAAAACAAATTCTTTGAAATTGGGACATTTCCAAAACCACCAATACATACATACACAGTAAATAATATATAATTGCTTAAATCCTTAAAGGGGTCTTAGAATTGAGATTTATATAGATCATCAAAGTAGGGATGTTACAATGGTTTTTTCGCTGATATTCACTTGAATTGTTGATAAACAAGAATTTTCTGCAAAAAGACACAAAAAATACAAATATCAAATTTTGAATAGCCAAGAAATAGACATAAATTTCATTACCAAATATATTCAAACAAAAAACCAGCCAGTAACATAGCAATAACTCTTAAAACACGACCAAATTTGACCATGCACATATTGCAATTTGACAAAAGATACAAAATTAAAATTGAGAAAACAGAGAATGTTGATTCAGGGCAGCAAAATAACTTTGAAGATTTGAAAAAGCACTTGTAAGGGGTGTTTCCACATTAATATATTTGTAATGTGACAACAATATACAAAGTTGATAATTGGAAAGCAGACCATGCCCTATGGAGCAATCTCGTTATATTTTTTCCTAGGTTTCCCAATAGTTCATATATACATCTTCAAATTAACCTCAATCGTTGAATGTTGGAAATAATGGTGCTATTCTATTTGTGTTCTTCAATATTGAATTCAGAAAATATGATTAATGAAAATTTGGGATTAACAATCGAAATTGAAAAATTTGTTATTCTATTTGTGTTCTTCAATATTGAAAAATAATTTAGGTAATAATTAAAACCATAATTAGGTAAGAGGCCATAATTAGCATTTTTTAACCTATCATAAGACACCATGTGAACCTGTTAAGTCGTGTGGCATGCCACTGAAATTTACAATAGGAAAACAAAACAAAATGGTGTTTTCCAAAAATCTCATAGCGTGTGGATCAATAAGTATATTATTGTTTTCCAAATCAACCACTAATATCTTCTCATGATATGTATTGGTTCTCTTATGACTAACTTGGCAACTAATAAAATAAACCAGTAAACTAATTTAACAACGAACTTAACTGTGGCGTATAAACTACCAAAGAGAGTTTTATCTCTAGAACCTGGATACATTTTTTTTGAGGAATGGGAGGGAAAATTTATTATTGAATCTGACTCTCTTCAACTCTCTTCAAATAGAAGTAATTCTCTAATCTACTATACTCTTACAAGGGTAATATTGTTTTCTCAGAGCACCAAACAGATTTATGGTCAGCACTTCAAGACAATTTAGTTCTTGAAACTTATAAGTCTCTTCATATTCTTCTATTTCAGAGTTTTAGGTCACTACCAGTCCTTATTTTATAGTTGTTTTAATATTCTCAGAGATGATTTTTTTGGAGATTTTTCAGAAATTTGCTTTAGTTGAATGCAAGCAAGTCTGAAGGATATTAGCAAGGCAACTGGCAATTTTTTGTGTCTAATTCAGGCAAAGCACAAAAAAAAGAATGTTGTTATAATGTAAAAAATGTTGTTATAATGTTGTAAGTCAATTTTATACAACAAAAAAGTATGTTGTTATATTGTTGTTAAATCAAAACAACGCAAGATATGTTGGAAGTCATAAAACCCTATTTCCCATAATCTGATTCTCAAAAGATTTTAATTTTTAACGTGTGTCGAGCATATATCACATTAATAGAATATAGGTTGAAAGCTTCACAAATTATTGTTTTAATAAATAAGACTGAAATTAGCCAAAGATAAATGAAAGAAAACTACAAAGCCACCTTTTAAGCATTGAATTTAAGTCTCTTTGTTGAAAGCTCAGCAAATTATTTTGTCAAGAAATAAGACTGAAAATACGCTGAGACAAATTAATTATTAAGGACAATTAAGGAGCCACCTCTTAAGTGTTGAATTTAAGCCTCTAAAAACAATAAAAGAGAAATCTGCAGGACTAAAAATAAGAAATAAGGATTAGAAATTAATCAATATTTTAACAGTGATTAACTTAATCCAAAACCATGCATTGTTACAACAGAGAAAAAACAGGAAAATATGATCCATCATAATCCAGCATTGAATAAGAGAGAAAAATTTGCAACATAGAGCATCAAAAACTGATTATCATCCAGCATTATGGAATAAAGAATTGTAGCCACGTTTCTGTTGATACAGAGAAGACAAATTAAGCTAGAAAATGAATAAATCCTTTGCCAATAGTAACAAGATCAGGTGAGCTGACGTGTTTTCAAGAATCAACCTATTGAAAATAATAAATCCTATTTATACAAAAGATAAGAAGATCCTATGCATACCTTGCAGCAGAGGCCCACATGCTTAGATATTATATTAGCGAGAGCAGATTCAGATATGGTTTTATGTTTTTAAAAATCCTTAGTTGTTTGTACAAACTTCAAAGGGAATACAAAATTCTAAGAAGAATATTGAATGACCTATCTCTTAACAATTTTTTGAAAACAAATCAAAATAGGACCTTTGCTCAAAATAAAATAGAAACAATCAAAGTGGCACACAAATTAACGAATTAGAATAACCCGAAACTGCTCAGTAGATAAGATAAGACATATTTCATACCCTGCTAGCACAAAGACAGTGAACAATTATGACCTTCAGCCATGACAACTTCCCCAGTATATAAAACAAGAGAGGCTTATAGATGTAAGGTATCTTACTAATAAACCCAATAAGTCAATAAACTGTTGGATTTCAGGACATGATTAAAAGGAAATGACAGTAGGAAACAACATCATGTGGCATGGGAACTTTTGGTTTAGACTATAACGTTTGAAATCATATCCAACATTCTACTAAAATTATCCATATTCCTTGAACCTTTTATTTTCATTTGGAATAAATATTTTATCCAATATGTTCCCTGACAAAAATTGCGAGCATATATTTACCTTACAAAACCATCTTTAACCAAATTGTAATTGCTGTCAGGATGATTTTTTGCTACGACACACTCAATTCATTCAGAGTTTTGCAATAATGACCGATAACTAATGAGGTAGGGATAAATTCATTCAAATTCTAAGGAGTTGGAAGTGTGGAACAATTCATTCACATTCCAAGATGTTGCCAAGTGAAAAAAATTTCAATAAACATTGAAAGTGAGTAAGGAGTGTTGTAAAAAAACCGTCCAATAAGTAAAGAGACAAGGTCTGCGGTCTCCATACAACACTGGGATCACCTGAAGATCAGTGCAATAACAACATATCAATATATTATAACTTCAAAGTATATCCAAAGACTACATAAATTTTATTAACAAGAATCACCTGCCAGCCTGCTTCAATGGTATTAATATCAGAACCATCAAATGATCCCAAAAGAAACCACATCTGAGACAGAATGTGTTTGTGGCTCCTATGTGGGGATTCCATATGTTCATAGTTGATTTTGCACAAAAATATTCTCCTCCTTTCAGAAAATCTATGGCATGCTGTACAGAAAAGAAAGAACAAAAATCATATGAATTAAACAAGCATGTTGCACAAAGAAAAACCATACACCCAGTAATTAAATAATTGCACCAAGAGAAATGGGTATCTACTAAGGAGTTGAGGGAGTAAAGGTGTACAGTGCTTAAAAATTCAACAATTGTAGCAAGAGAAATGGGGTCTTTGCTGAAAACTTGAGGGAGTAAATGTGCATAATGCTTAAAAATAATGTGAGGTCCAACTCCAAACCTCAGAGCAACTAAACCCATCTATGATCCGAATCTTGGGGGGAGGCCCCCAAGATTTAAAAAGTTGAAATGGATCTGACCAGATCTGCAAAATTACAATGCTAGAAAAAAAGAGAGAACACAAAAAAAAATAAAACCACGAAGAAACTTGTTTTATTAAAACAGAGAATAACTCTAGAAGCTACATTTTGGTGGACAATATCTCCTTTTACAAAGTGAGGCTTGTTATTTATAGCCTTTTTTTTTAGTTAAAATACCATGGGTAGATATCGCTTACAATACCATGGGTAAATTCCATGTTTGGATGAATACCATGGGTGGTTACATACCATGGGTGGTTGAATATCATGGATAGATGTCACTTACAATACTATGGGAGAATAAATATAATGGGTGGATGAATACCATGGGCCATTGACATTTACAATACCATGGGTAAATTCCATGGGTGGATGGATAACATGGGTAGATGAATACCATGGGTGGATGCCATTTTACATTCGAATCATTCCTCTCTCCTTAAGAAACAATGGTCCCCATTGTGTGAAGTTCCCTCCTGAGAAGCCTTTGTTGAATATGAAGAGCCACTGAAGAGAAGGGTTTTGTGTAGTTAACCCATAATCGTGATGAACGAAGATGCGAGGATAGAGATACCCTGTAATGCTTGTGACCAACTATGATATTGACAGTGTGTGGCCTAGCAAATGGACTTCGATGAAGTGTGGGTTTGTGGATGAATCAAAACCATGACAAACGAAGATCCAAGGATAGAGATACCCTCTAATGCTTGTGACCAACTGTGTTACTAACAGTGTGCGGCCTAGTAAATGGACTTCGATGAAAATGATTTTGTACGTTTGATCCGTAACCATGATGCTGATTGTTGATGAAGTAGCAGGTGCTTACATAGCTTGGGGTGGGAGGGAATGTCTCCAAATAACCCAAGTCAAACGCTGCTATGCTAAAACTGATGAATGTGAAGCAGGTGCCTACTAAAGCGGGATGGGAGGGCACGTCTCCAAAGAGAACCCGCTCTGAATGCTAATCCATATTTGAAATGAGCATAATTCGGTCAATATAACTAGGAATATTTATTATAACCTATTTTTGGAAATGGAATGATCATTCTGCATCTTCCCATGTGTTTGAAACCATTATCTAGAGACTCTAGACTCTCAGATTCACGCTGGAACTGTCTCGCTGTCACAAAATTTCTGAAAAAATAGTTGATTTTAAATTAACGATAACTCCCACATCCGGAATCTGATTCGATCGATTTGTTTTTTGAATTTGGGTGATTTTTCAAGGGGTGCTAAGATCTATAGCCATTTCTCTAAAATTTTACACTGAAAATTGTGAAAAATGATAGGAGATCTGCTGTCCATGAATTGTCGTCAAAACATTTTCTGCAACATTGTTGATTTAGAATCAGCGATATCTCCCTCATCCGAACTCCAATTCGGCCGATTTTTTTTTCAATTTGGGTATTTTTTTGCAAGGAATCCAGATCTAGTCTTCGATTTTGTAAAATTTTCACCAAAATTTTTAGATCTAATCTTCAAACTCGCTACCCAAGAAATTCATGGAGTTTGCTAAATATTGCTGCCAAAAATTGAAACTGAAATATGCTTCAAACCCTCATTCCTATGGATCCGTAACCTGAATCTGATACCACTGATCCGAATCTTGGGGGCAGGCCCCCAAGATTTAAAAGTTTGAAATGGATCTGACCAGATCTGGAAAATTACAATGCCAGAAAAAAAGAGAGAACATAAAGAAAATAAAACCACAAAGAAACTTGTTTTATTAAAACAGAGAATAACTTTAGAAGCTACATTGTGGTGGACAATCTCTCCTTTTACAAAGTGAGGCTTGTTATTTATAGCCTCTTTTTTGAGTTACAATACCATGGGTAGATACCATAGGTGGATACCATGGGTCAATACCATAGGTAGATACCGCTTACAATACCATGGGTAAATTCCATGTGTGGATGAATACCATGGATAGATACATACTATGGGTGGATGAATATCATGGATAGATGTCACTTACAATACCATGGGCGAATAAATATAATGGGTGGATGAATACCATGGGTTGATGACATTTACACTACCATGGGTAAATTCCATGGGTGGATGGATAACATGGGTAGATGAATACCATGGGTGGATGCGATTTTCCATTCGGATCAATCTAGCTTAAATATAAATATGATTTGATTACCCTACCTCGTGTTCATTTCCACTAATAACTATTGATTTTTTAGAAACCGACATGTTCAGATATTTAGGTTTACTCACACGCATCGATTTATAAATTTACCCTCCACATCTCAAGACCCTAAAGGAAGATTTATGGCATGTAAATTTGTTTTGACCCTCCAACTGAAACCCTGGGAGTGGAAGTAAGCACGATAAAGTGAAATGAAAGGGAAGTTCACTCGACTGAGTAGTTAAGGTGATGCAATTTTTTCTTTACTCACCCAAGCACCTCGATGACAGCGTAGAATGACAATCCATAAGTCCATAAGGGTATTCCGTAAGGAAGTAGAGAACACCGGTGCTAGACAACATGATAGAGCTGACCCATAAGCCTTGCAGGGCAAGCATATTGCCTATGACCTGGTTCGCCACAAAGCCTGCAAAATTCATCATCCCGTATTGTCCCATTAAGTGCCGCAAGTTCCTCAACTTCGCCCGCTTGTGCTCATTCAAACCCTCATCAACATGCATAAGCAGCTTCTCCACCATGCCCGTAGCTTTTTCCAAAGCATCCAGTGTCTCTGCCTCAACCAAAACATGCAGGTCCTCATTCTCGGATGGATCAGGTTTCAGATCACGTTTCTGCTGTAATCTACCTTCCTTGGTAGAAACCTTGCCTCTTATAACAATCTTTGCACTAGTATCCTTCTCCATTATCTTCTGGGTGTTGCCTTTGTGGCCGATAAAATTATACCCTGGAAAATCCTTCACAGGAATGAATATTTTATTATAAAGATTCGGTGAACAGTAATCTATCGGAGGCTTAAATGTTGGGTTTCGCTTGATAAGCTGGGAAATGACCTCCTGCCTCTCCTTGGTAAGCTTTTCTCAGGCTTTGAATTCCCTTGTATTGATTCTAATCTCGTCGTTATCATAGATGGGCTCCGGGGATGGTGACCGAGCACTCTCTGGCTGGGCATCTAAAGGCATCATCGACTGTAATAACCTGTGGATATCCATCAACTGTGCATTCAAAGCCTGTACCTCAGGATCGAGTTCCATGCCTCCAGTTAATTATTTAACAAACCCTGGAAGCTGGATTCCCATAAGTGGTTTTGGCTCATCAGCCCAACGCGTCTTTTGTTTCCTAACAGACTAGACGTTATCCTGCATTTCTCCCTCGCCTTCCATCTAAGGACCCCAACGGGATCGCCGCTTCCTGCCGCTGCTCACTTCTGCAGTACAAGCGCCCTACATTTCCGCTTGGCTCGAACCCTCTGCTCGATCTTCCAACTTCATTTCTATAGTCTCCAAGAAAGCTAGATTCAAACTCCCATCTCGACCCTCTTTGTTTCCGCTTCTTGTACTCACAAAGCCAGTTTCCTCTTCCTTGGCTACAACAGGTTTCTTATCCCCGCCATCGGGTTGCGATTGAAGAGGGCCTTTTGGATGGTGCACAACATCCTGTTTCTGGTATTCTGCATAACCTTACTCTCCTCCGTCATGGTTCTGGT
Organism: Pinus albicaulis; assembly: GCA_034641835.2. Classification (NCBI taxonomy): domain Eukaryota; kingdom Viridiplantae; phylum Streptophyta; class Pinopsida; order Pinales; family Pinaceae; genus Pinus; species Pinus albicaulis. The sequence continues at coordinate 443,487,962 of CM076576.1, forward strand.
ATGGCGCATAATCCTGACTGGATTCCTGCTTCTGGTACTCAGCGTCCTTTTGCGTTGTTTCCTGGCCTTGGTATTGCAAGTATGCTTGTTGCCCCGGTTCTTGGTTTTGGTACTGATTGAACTCTTGCTGGCTCTGGTATTGATCGTATCCTTGATCGGCTTTGTGGTCTGCGTATTGTGCATACCCTTGGGCAGTTTCCTGGTTTTGATACTGCTCATACCTGATCTCTTTGCCTTAGACGTGGTTCGAATCCCTCAAAGAACAACCAACACAGACCTAAAAACCCTTGTCTCCAAACCTTCTCGGTGCCTCTCCTGCCCTAATACATAACCTTCCAAGAAAGTGGCTCGATTATGAACCCTTGGACAACTTACCTGCCCTAATACATAACCTTCCAAGAAAGTGGCTCGATTATGAACCCTTGGACAACTTACCTCTTGGTGGACGGCTGACACATAGAATTGACTTTAAATCACTCAACAGGGCCAAATGGAAGATTTTCATTGGTTGGAGGAGGTGCCGCATGTCTAAATTTTACTGGCTGGAAGGGCGATAAGAAAAACTCAGTGTTTGCTCACCCCAAGCCAGCAAAGAGAACGCCTTTCGACGTAAAAATAAACACTAAAAAAAAATTCAAAACTTAGAATAATAAGATAATAACTTTCATAAATGACACTAAATTTGCTTTCATAATAATATTACTTGTTTTTAGCAATTAAATAAATTTGATTTGGCCTTAAAGTTAAATTAATTTAATTTATATTTATGATGAATTACACTGAGTAGTTCGAAACGTGTCGGCCCTTTAAATGATAATGTGATTTTGCTGAAGATTTTTGTAAATAGATATGGATCACAGAAGTTTACACACTCAAAGTTTATAGTTTTTAATGAAAAATTTCATTCTGGGATGGAAACTTTCTCTACATAATGAAAGTGTTCATTGTAACCTCTACACAATGAAAGCTTTGCACAATGAATTTCTTCAAATTAAAAAAGAGACAAGCTTCCTCTGCACAATGAAAGTTCTAGACAAGGAAAGTTTTGCACAATGAAACATGTTGCTATAATTATGGTTCTTAATTTCCTAGGTGAAAACTTCTTCCTTCGCACCTGTGCACTCTACACAATGTAACAACTTTATGGAGATTTGTTCAACCACCCCTCCCACACACCGCTTAGGTAAAGGACCTACAACCCTGTCAGTTTTGGTGCCATTGGGAAGAACAATATCATAACTGATCTGGATCTTGGAGGGAGGCCCCCAAGATCTAAAAATTTGAAATGGATCTAATAAGATCTGCAAAATTAGAATGCCAGAAAAAAGAGAGAACACAAATAAAATAAAGCCACAAAGAAACTTGTTTTATTAAAACAGAGAATAACTGTAGAAGCTACATTGTGGCGGACAATCTGTCATTTTACAAAGTGAGGCTTGTTATTTATAGCCTTTTTTTGAGATAGAATACCATAGGTGGATACCATGGGCCAATACCATGGGTAGATACCACTTACCATGGGTAAATCCCATGTGTGGATGAATACCATGGGTGGATACATACCATGGGTCACTTACAATACCATGGGCGAGTAAATATCATGGGTGGATGAATACCATGGGTCAATGCCATTTACAATACCATGGGTAAATTCCATGGGTGGATGGATAACATGGGTAGATGAATACCATGGGTTGATGCTATTTTCCATTCAGATCATTCCTCCCTCCTTAAGAAGAAATGGTCCCCATTGCGTGAAGTTCCCTCCTGAGAAGCTTTTGTTGAATATGAAGAGCCACTGAAGAGAAGGGTTTTGTGTAGTTAACCCATAACCGTGATGAACGAAGATCCGAGGATAGAGATACCCCGTAATGCTTGTGACCAACTATGATATTGACAGTGTGCGGCCTTGCAAATGGACTTCGATAAAGTGTGGGTTTGTAGATGAACCAAAACCATGACAAACGAAGATCCGAGGATAGAGATACCCTATAATGCTTGTGACCGACTGTGTGACTAACAGTGTGCGGCCTAGCAAATGGACTTCGATGAAAACAATTTTGTGTGGTTGACCCATAACCGTGATGCTGATTGTTGATGAAGTAGCAGGTGCCTACATAGCTTGGGGTGGGAGGGCACGTCTCCAAATAACCCAAGCCAAACGCTACTACGATGAAACTGATGAATGTGAAGCAGATGCCTACTAAAGCAGGGTGGGAGGGCACGTCTCCAAAGGGAACCCGCTCTGAATGCTGCTCCCGATTTAAAATGAGCATAATTCAATTAATATAACTCAGAATATTTATTATAACCTGTTTTTGGAAATATAATGATCATTATGCATCTTCTCATGTGTTTGAAACCACTATCTGGAAACTCTAGACTCTCAAATTCATGCTGGAACTGTCTCCCGTCACAAGATTTCTGAAAAAATAGCTGATTTTAAATCAACGATAACTCCCACATTCGGACTCCGATTCGACCGATTTGTTTTTTGAACTTGGGTGATTTTTCAAGAGGAGCTTAGATCTATATCCATTCTTCTCAAATTTTACACTAAAAATTGCAAAAAATGACAGGAGAGCCGCCGTCCATGAATTGTCGTCAGAAAAATTGCTTCAACATTGTTGATTTTGAATCAGCAATATCTCCCTCATTCGAACTCCAATTTGGCGGATTTTTTTTTTGAATTTGAGTATTTTTTCGCAAAAAATCCAGATCTGGTATTTTTTTTTGTAAATTTTTCACCAAAAGTTTCAGATATGATCTGAAAACTCGTCACCCAAAAAATTTCATGGATTTTGCTAAAGATTGCTGCAAAACATTGAAACTGAAATATGTTTCAAACCCTCATTTCCCATGGAGGCGTAACCTGAATCTGATACCACTGATCTAGATCTTGGGAGGAGGCCCCCAAGATCTAAGAAAATTGAAATAGATCTGACAAGATCTGCAAAATTAGAATGCCAGAAAAAAGAGAGAACACAAAGAAAATAAAACCACAAAGAAACTTGTTTTATTAAAACATAGAATCACTGTAGAAGCTACATTGTGGCGAACAATCTGTCCTTTTACAAAGTGAGGCTTGTTATTTATAGTTTTTTTTTGAGATAGAATACCATAGGTGGATACCATGAGCCAATACCATGGGTAGATACCACTTACAATACCATGGGTAAATCCCATGTGTGGATGAATACCATGGGTGGATACATACCATGGGTCACGGTACATTTCATGGGTTATATCATGGGTGAATGAATAATGGGTCACGTTTATGGAAAAATACCATGGGTAAATTCCATGGGTGGATGGATAACATGGGTAGATGAATACCATGGGTTGATGCCATTTTCTATTCGGATCAATAACAATGTTAGGGCCAGAGTAGTTGTCGATTGAATGACCATTCACAAAAATTAGTTTTTTTTTGTTTTTTAAATGAATTGTGAGACTTGACAAAAACATAAAATAAAACACTCTATTAGAGAAATTATGTCCCATTAGAGTTCGATCAACAAATCGAAAGTTAGAAATAAAGTTTCCAAAAAAATATTTTTAAATTTACAAGAAAATAAAAATATTCAACTTTTTCTAAAAACTTTGATTAAAATTGCAAAATTCTGCAAAATAATTAGAAATGAACACATTTTGATCTAAACAAATGCTATAATCCTAATAAAACTGTGACTAATAGATACTTAATATGGAAAAAAACAAAAAAAAAAACATACCAATGATTTTTCTTTGTAGTATGAATTTTAATTATTAAACATTTTGAATATAAAAAAATTATTATAAAATAAAAAATCATATGAAAATAAAACTGTATAGAATTCTTTCGGTAATAATCACATTCAAATGAACTTTGTCGACGCGTTTCGAACTAACTAGTGTGGTTCATCATCAGGACTAGGTGAGAGATCAAATCTAGACGTTGAGTTTAAAAAGATGCAGAAAAAGCTAAACTAACCGTTAGGATAAGGCTAGTTTTACTTTAAAAATTCAAATAGATTAATAAAAATTAGTTTTATTTAATTAATAAATTATTTAATTATTTAATACAATATATATATCTTTTTATTTAATTTAATCTAATTAATTATTATTATTATTATTATTATTATATTCTTATTCTATTCTATTATATTTATTTAATTATTAATATTAATTTCCTTTCTTAAAAAAAATAATAATAAAAATAAAAAATAGAAAATAATAATTAAAAAAAAGCCACTAAGAATATAGAGTAGGGATCCAACACCTACATATATTCCAGCCATCATCTCTATTGAGATTTATGGGTCTTTTTTCAATTTCTAAGGCCTCTCTCAACTCACAATGATGGAAATGGTAAATCCTAGCTATGACCCTCGCCTCTTCGATGCAAATATGATGGTTAATCTTTTCTGCATGCTCAGCTAGGGCGAAGGTGCGAGATCTTCCATGTTTAATGTCAGCAGCATGTTCACAGATTCTTTGGTTTATAGACCGAGCAGTTTCACCAATGTAAAGTGTCCCACAAGAACAAGGAATAATATAAACACCTTTCCCATCCCTAGGGTTTACCGAATCTTTAATCAATTTAAGAGAGCTATGAATCGTGCTAATGGCCCTGAAGGAAGAAGAAACAATATGTTTCTTTAAGGATCCTAGTAATCCCATCAATGGTTCCCTGAATGAAAGGAAGTCATACATTGCACGACCACTAATTGGGTTCATTAATCTTTTTATTTTTAACTAAATGACCTCTTTCTACTTTAAGAAAAGCCTTAAGGCCTTGCGACTTACTATAACCATTTTTACAAAAAAATGTGATTATCACTGAAAGAATTCTATACAATTTTAGAATAAATCACAAAACCCAAAATTTGAAAAATAAGAAAATAAAACATTAATTTATAACATTAAATTTATTAATAAAATATGAAAAAAATTATTTCCATCTATTTTTAAATTATAATTATATTTTTGTTATTATTACTTATTTATAAATTTTAAAACATATATATATATTATTTAAAAAAAAAACATTTTTTTATTTAATTTTTCCCTAATATGTTTTATTAAAATTATTTACTTAAATAGTTTTAATATTTAAAACCAAAATAAATAATATAATAAAAAATTATTAAACAGTCAAAAAGACTTTGAAGATCTCTTCCACACTCATACCTGAAAATACCGCTTATTATACCACTGCTGAAACCCTTCAGCTTGACCGTCCAACATTGACTCAATAACCCTCTCAAGCCAAATGAATAAAAATAATGAAATCTACTGGTGATGAGTGAGGCTTCCAGTGACGATGATATTTGGTGCACGCAGTAATGGCGGCAGCAGAAAAACTTGCAATCCCAGACGACACCATCCCTGATTAATGGCAAAATCATTTTGGATTCAAACTAACCTCAAACAGTTCTTCTTTCGTCCTAGACAAACTTTCTTCCCCACCTTTAACGCAAGCACAATCGCTCTTCAATCCCAGGAACCAATTGCCAATGCCGATCTTGGCATCGATCAGAGTCTCATAAAACAACTGTGCCGGCAAGGCCGGCTAAGGGAGGCGCTCCACACGTTGCAGGCTATGGACCAGCGAGGTATTCCACCGGACGGCTATACCTATGCTTCTCTCTTGCAGACTTGCGTCAATATTAAATTCATTGCAGCGTGTAAACTAGTCCATGCCCATATCATTCTAACCGGATTCGAACCGGACATTTCTTCGGAAACCAAGCTTGTCACCATGTATGCCAAGTGCGGGAAATTGGCAGATGCCCGGAGAGCTTTAGAGGGAATGGCCGAGCGAGATGTGATATCATGGACTGCGATGATTTCAGCTTATTCCCAGCATGGGCATGACGAGAAGGCCTTGGAAATGTTTTACCAAATGCAGAACACAGGTCTCCGACCAGACAACTTCACATTTGCCACTGTTCTGACAGCTTGCGCTCAAATGGGGACTCTGAAACAGGGAAAGGAGGTTCATGGAAGCATAGTTAGAAGTGAATTCCTGTCTGATGTGTTTGTGGGCAGCGCGCTCGTAGACATGTATGTGAAATGTGGTAGTATAGAGGAAGCAAGCAAAGTGTTCGACAAAATGCCTAACCGAAATCTAGTTTCATGGAATGTAATGATCGCGGGCTGTGAGCAGAATGGACGTGAGGAAGAGTCCCTGGAACTATTTTGCAAAATGAAATGGACGGGTTTCGAGCCGGATAAGTTTACATTTCCCAGTGTTCTCTCTGCCTGTGCCAATTTGGGATATTTGGAAAAGGGCAGGGAGGTTCATGAAGACATAATTAGAAAGGGAATTCATTCTGACGTCTTTGTTGGGAGTGCCCTCTTGGACATGTACGTTAAATGCGGGAAGATAGAGGATGCAGATAGAGTGCTTGACAGGATGCCTGAAAGAAATATTGTGTCATGGAATGTGATGATTGCAGGGTATGCACAGAATGGCCGTGTTGGTGAAGCCCTGACCCTCTTTCGGCAGATGCCAGAACAAAGTGTGGTCTCATGGACTGCTATGAGTGCAGGGTATGCACGGAACGGGCATGTTGGTGAAGCTCTAGATCTCTTTCAGAAAATGCCAGAAAGAAATTTGGTTTCTTGGAATGCAATGATTGCAGGGTATGCACAGAGTGGGTATGTTAACGAAGCTATGGACCTGTTTGAGAAAATGCCTGAACGAAATGTGGTGTCGTGGAATGCAATGATTGCAGCGTATGCTCAGAATGGGTGTTTCCATGAAACGCTGAAACTCTTTCAACAAATGCAAGGATCTGGTGTGGCACCGGATCAGGTTACCTTTGCCAGTGTTCTCCCTGCATGTGCCAACTTGTCAGTCCTTGAGCATGGCAAGAAGGTCCATAAAGAAATTATTCAGAGTGGGTTTGAACCTGATATATTTGTAGGGAATGCACTTGTAGATATGTATGCCAAATGTGGGAGTGTAGTGGATGCACACAAAATGTTTTTGACAATGCCTCTAAAGAACGTGGTGTCATGGACTACAATAATTGTAGGCTATGCTATGAATGGGTTTGGCAAGGAGAGCCTTCAACTTTTTGAAGAAATGAAACTCTCTGGCATGAAACCCAACCACATCACCTTTGTCGGTGTCCTCTCTGCATGCTGCCATTCGGGGTTGGTGGATGATGGCTGGCGATATTTTATTTGCATGAGTGAAGAATATCACATTACACCAGGAATGGAGCACTATTGCTGCATGGTTGATCTTCTTGGCCGTGCTGGGTGCCTGGATGATGCATACGGTTTTATCAACAAAATGCCAATAAAACCTGATACTGTTGTATGGGGTTCTTTACTTGCTGCTTGTAGAATACATACAAATATAGAGCTAGGAGAAAGAGTTGCAGAACAACTATTTGAGCTGGACCCTGAAAATGCTGCACATTATGTGATGTTGTCCAACATCTATGCAGCGGCTGGACGGTGGGATGACGTACAAAATGTGCGAAAAATTATTGATGACATGAAGCTTAAAAAAACTCCAGGGTGCAGCTGGATTGAGCTGAACCGTTCAATTTATACTTTTCTCACAGGAGACAGATCGCACCCACAGACAGACAGCATTTATGCAAAGCTGGAGAGCTTATCTGGGCAGATGAAAGATGCAGGGTACTTGCCTGACATGGACTATGTACTTCATGATGTAGAGGAACAGCAGAAGGAACACATTCTTGGTCACCACAGTGAGAAGCTGGCTATTGCCTTTGGGCTTATTAACATGTCCCCTGGGACAACTATCCGGATTGTTAAGAATCTTCGCGTGTGTGGTGACTGCCACTCTGCAATAAAGTTTTTCTCCAAGATGGAAGCACGCGAAATTGTTGTGCGGGACACCAAGCGTTTCCATCATTTTAAGGATGGGCAGTGTTCTTGTGGGGATTATTGGTGATAGCAATTCTCACAAGTTCGCGTGAAAGCAAACTCATGCTTATTATCAAACTTCGTGTTGGTAAGCAGAGACTTGCTTTTGGTTCTAAGAACATGCCATGTTTAAAGGATTCTGTGCATCTCTTTATTACTATGTGTAAATGTTTTGCTGTTTCTCTAATTTAGAGCTCGGGATTGTCAGGCATTGCTCTTCTACATGTAAACTCCGCTACAGCATTTGTTATGTTGAAAGGAGTATGGGAGGTCCGTGGACAATATAGAGCAGAAACTATCGGTCTTCTGAACATACTTTATGGCCAGGTAATGATGATTCTGGATGCTTACATTTCTTAGTTCTTTTTCCCAAGAATAGTAATGTTTTTATTTTATGATGTCAAGTAACTTGCATTTTTCTGCTATTACAGGATTGGTAAACAGAGTGAAGTGGGGGGTGTGGGGGCGGTGGGTTTGGTTTGGTTTGTTTTGTGTTTCATATTCCTCACCAAGCTTCAAATCACCGAGGGACATGTTTTGCGCCTTGTGGGCTATTTCGAGTGGTTAGGGCCAAGTAGAAATCTCGGGCAAAGTTGGTTGAATAGGTACCTCTCACTCATGGTTTCTTAACTGACGATTTTTTAAATTCTAATATTTCCAGATTAGGGAAAGGCATGTTTGTTCAAGAATGGTAATAACAGTCATCTGGTTAAAAAAACAAAAATAAAGCCAAATGAATGGTCTATAAGATTCAAGAGACAGAATGAAAGTTCTTCAACCATAAGCTGATGGGCTGAAAGAAGAATGGTTGTGGAAATTGTTCTTCTCCACAGCTGAAACCTCAACGGACGTTCTTTTTGTGCATATTGATCATCTATGAAAATATAGGGGACCTGAACGCATTCTTCAGTGTTACAAACTATTCACCAGTAAATTGAATTCAACCGGTTAAATGAGATTAAATAAATTATAAAAGTTAATTGCAAAATATTTTTAAATGTCACTTTTCTCCTAAAATTAATAATTTATTATTTTATAAGTGCATAAAATGATAGCAAGGTCTAACTGTTCTATGACTTTTTCTTGGCATATTTTCTGGTTAATTTTACTTGAAATCTTGCAAGAATTTGTTAGAATTGCAAGTTTGAGCTATGTAATCTGCACAATTCAAGTGTCCTAGGAGATTTTCAGAGTACCAAATCCAGTTATGCATTCAAAAATGCAATTTTAATAACAAAAAATTACAATCACACCAAAAATTTATCACCAATTTGTAATAAAAAAAGCCAAAATATATAACAGTTAGAGTGCACCATACAAAAATTACAATAAAGCAATGTTTGTCTTTGGACCCTCTAAAACTTATTTAAATAATATGAACATTTTATAAACACCTTTGCACTCACCTCTTAATAACCATACCAAACACTATACCAAGTAGTATCCTTTATCCCTGCATTTTGTTTCCATTGACCAAAGAGACACAAATTGCTTAATGTTGAACCATGAAATTGTACCCAAATTGAATGTGTAGCGTACTGTGGACTCTTTGTCCGTAACTGGTCATTGTATTTAAACTTGTGGAACATGTATCCGTTATCCCTGCATTTTGTTTCCATTTACCAAAAGGACACAAATTGCTTCATGTTGAACCATGAAATCACACCCAAATTGAATGTGTAGCGTACTGTGTACTGTGGACTCCTTATCCTTAATTGGTCCTTGTATTTAAACTTGTGGAACATGTCAAACATGCATTCATTGCTTTTTTTGAACTTAATTTCTCTAGAAAAACTAAGAATTCATTCTTTTTAATAAATACAATGTTTTTTTTTTTCAAATCACAAACGGACATTTGTTATATTTGATATTAAAACTTTAAATTGTTGAGTGCGTCTTGTGTTGTGCTTTGGACATCCATTTGGTGCATCTCTAGTGCTATCACCAAGCTGATTGTTAACATATTTGGTTGTTAAAGCAAATGTATTATCATAAGGGACACTCGCCTTGTATGCAAATCTCTTCGTTACTAGTCTTGCCTTATGCTTGTCCATAGATCTATCAACAACTAATAACTTATGCTTGCCCATAAACCCATTTACAACTTCTAACTTTCCTTATTTACAAGTAATTCAAACAACTCCCAAATGTTTTTCATCAATTGGCCATGCTCAAATTGCACAAGTTTATCATAGATTTTAATTCCATGTGTATCATCAAATATTCTTGGTTGATGTGCAATAGAACTCTTCAATGCCATGTTAAGTTATGAATAGTTTGGTTTTGTTTTTTTCTCTTCAAAGAGATTGTTGATATGCCTCGTTCATTTTGTTAAAGCAATTGCGATATTTTTAATCCTAAAGTTTTGTAGTACTGCTTTGGCCTTTACTTTTCTTCCTCATCCCTTTTTAGACAAAGTGATGAAGTTGATGAGGTCGTTGCTAGCTATATCAATGGCCACGGATGTGTTATCCATGGTCAACTCAACATGGTAAGAATTTGGTCTACCCTAAAGGCATATTAGGTTTTGCCTTGAAGGCCAAAAAGAATCTTTCAAGAAAACAATCAAGTTCCCAAGGCAAAGGAATGAAAAATAGAGTCAAAATTGTGTCTAGAAGAGGATTAACAAGTGGAAGCAATGTAGAGGAGACATACTAAGTGTTCAAATATAATTTTTAATCCCTTAGATCAAAGAACTCCTAGAGGGGGAGGAGGATGGTTCAAAAGAACATGGTTCAAGTGTGGAGTGCAAAGGCATTGAGCTTATGAGTGTTTGAAGAATTTACGTACCAATAAAACATAAGGTGGAAGAATTCATGTAGGTCAGGGATGAGAGTGCGACTAGGTTACTTGTGCGAGGTAGCATCAACAAGGTTTAATGAAATCATGGAGACAACCTTATCTTTTAGAGTGTTGTTGAAGCTGCATCATTGGCTTGAAGAGAAAGAGCTAAAGCAGAGGGAGACAATTTTCAAAACCAAAAATGTAATGCAATATTATAGGTAATTGTTGTTTTGTACCACCCAGAATCTAGTGTCTACAAAGGTCATTCAAATGTTAAATCTTAAATGCACACCTCACTTGTCAAATAAAAAAATGACATCATGTCATTCTATCATAATATTGCTTTGTAAATTTCGACATGTGGAATTACTATGACCAAGTTATATTTGATGTTGTGCTAATGGATGTTTGTCACTTTGTTATTTTAAAAACCATGGAAATTTGAATGGAAAATTGTTCATGATAGACTAAAGATCATCCTTTTTCTTGAAGAAAGGTGGAAAGAGATTTAGATTGTGACCCATGGAGGAAAAACAAGGCAATAAAAGAAATAATAGCAAGAGGGTAGTGTCATGCACAGTGATGGAATTCTTGAGGGAGGAGAAGAGGGTGAACTATTGTTTTGTAATTTTTCCAAAATATGTTGAATTTGAAATTGAAGAAGAGTGTGATACTATTAGAGGTCAAAGAGTTGCTTATTAAGTTTAAGGAGGTCACATAAGATTAGCTTCAAAGCAAATTATGACTTGTGATGAGTATATGGCATCAGATCAACTTAATTTTGAGTTCAAGTTTACCAAACAAAGAACCTCATAAGTTGACAACATCATAGATTAACATGTGTGTCCAAGCATCATTGGACCAATAAACAATCAAAGAAAGATTAAGTCAATGTGTAATACCTATTATACTATCATTTAAGAAAGGATGATATTGGAAGGTGTGAATTAGATATTCAAGGGACATCAACATAATCACCAATAAGTACCTATTTCCATTGTCAAGAATGGATGACTTAATGCATTGTTTGAGTGGAGTATGTAATTCAAAAAGATTTATTTGGAGATTGAATATCATGAAATCCAAATATGTGATGTTGTTGAGTGGAAGACAACACTCAAGATGAAGGACTGACAATATGAAAGATTGTTCATGCCATTTGGGTTGAAAAATCACCCGATACTTTCACGAGGTTGATGAATGCAGTAATATTGAAACCTTACTTAGGTAAACTTAGTAGTTATGCATTTGATATACTAATCTATGGAAGACAAAATAATAGAACTTGATGCATTTTGAGGCAAGTATTAGAGTAGATGAAGTGAGAGAAGCTGCTAATAAATTCATAGAAGACTTATTCACGAAGGAAGAAATTGTGTACTTATGATTCGTGATATCTCAAGATGGATTGAGGATAGATCTAGAGAAGATGAGAGTCAATGTTGAGTGGCCAACTCTAAAGAGCACTTTTGAGGTAAAAAACTTTCATGAATTGGTGAGCTTCCATTGGAAATTTAACCAAAACTTTAGTTGCATTTGTGCACCCTTAATAGGCTACACAAGAAAGAGAGAGTTCTAGTGGAATGGAGTGGTACAAATAGGTTTTGAGGTGTTGAAGAAGAAGGTCATTGAGAAGCAAATTTTAGCTTTACTTGACTTTAGAAAAATGTTCTAAATGGACTGTGGAGCAACTAGAACAATAATTGGAATAATGCTTACCTGATAGGCCAAGCTGATTCCATTGTTCAACTAGAAGTTAAATGATGCAAAGAAGAAATATTTAAATTATTATTAGGAATTTTTTCCACCATTCAAGCTTTGAGGAAGTTGAAGCATTACTTACTACCCAAAGAAGTTGTTTTCAATAATGATTATCGAGCATTGTAAAACATGAATAACCAATAAAAGATTAATTACTGATATATGAAATGGATTGAGTTCCTATAGAGATACTCATTTGTTTTCAGTCATAGATCAAGAATGTCAAACTAGATTAGAATAAATGAAGAATATGTATGAGAGATATGTTGGTTTTCTAAAACATGGAAAGCCAATAAGGAGCCATGTAATGGAGGTTGAACTCCATATCTATATTATTTTATTGAAGAAAGATTTCTTTCTATGAATTAAAAATTGTACATTACATGATGATCAATGGGTGAGAACATCATAAGTGAAGTGCATAATGGTGGTCTAAGTGGACATTTCAAAATGGGAAGCCTTGAGTTTTGGTGGGAGAGTGCTACTATTGGCTATGAATATCCAAAGATATGAAGAAGTGGATTGAAGGTTATCGAATTGGCTAGCATGCAAAAGGAAGAAGCCTAGATAACAAATTGTATAATCCATTGACAATACTAGAGGCACCATTGGAAGATCTCAACATGGTCATCATGTTGGGATTGCCAAGAACCTAAAGAGGTAATATGTCTATCTTTGTAATAGTAGATAGATTCTAAAAATGGCACATTCTTTTCCATGTAGGAAAACTAGTGATGCACGAAATACAAATTTATCTTTGCAGTAAAATTAAGTACGACTTTACTAATATTGCATTAAATTTCTACTTGGATGTCTAATGTTCTATAAATTTAAATGATTAAATTGCATTACTTATATTTTTTATTGGTTGTAAGCTTTGATTTGAAAAAGCAACTTTGGTCATATGTAACATTTGTGAAATAAATAAATAATAAAAATAAAAAATTTATTCCATAATTTTAACTAAGCACTTTACGTTAAAGCACTCTCTAACATTTATCTACTATTTCTTTAAAGCACATTGTAACATTTATATATTGTTTCACAATACCAACTGTGGGCTTGATTTAGCATTTATGTTTTATGAGACTTGCACTATCAAGTGCTTTGAAGGGTGAACCATAAAAAATTTAATTTGACTTTGATAGTTGGAATCACTAAGTACTCTATTCACCTAGATACAAATTTGTTACCTTTAGAATTTTGTTACTTCTCGTAAGTATTAATGTTGAATCTCTTGTAATTACTAATATTTTAAATTTGTAGATTACACTAGTTATACTAATTGATATGTTGTATGCAATTTGACTTTAAGATTAATACATAGTTCACTTGATCTAGATATTTTACTTCAAGGACACATACAAAATTTCATTTCAAAGAGCATGTAACCAAGTAACATAAACACATAAAAGAAGCATAAATCAAATGCAACCATGATATTAAAGGCATAAGATGATTTGATAATGAAGTTCACCTAGTGTGGGCTACGTCTATGTTATACAACATTTTTTCACCGTCCCTGCAATCCCCATCCCACACATTGGAGGACCATTTCTGTGACTAATAAGAAGTGTCATGCCTTACAAAGACCATCAAGACAACATTTCCTCTGTTGACCTTTCCATGAGCAGATCAGCAAAAACACATGTTTTTGGGTTGGCGCTGGTAGACCGTTATGGCCTCGCGCCAATGAAGAAAATTAACACTGAGCCCCAAGCCCATTGGCGCTCTGTCCTAGTGGGCTACCCGCGCCAAGCTATTTTTGGAATGTTTTTTAAATATAGAGGCGAAGTTTCTATGCTAACCACTTCATGAGTGAGTCAACTTGGGTTTTTCGCCTGCATAACCACGAACACCTTCCTTTGGCCTCTTGTTTCCACCTTTTGGGGGAACCTTCCAAAGGATAATGTCTCCCTTCCACCATTTGAGTGATCCCGACCTCCTCCTCTCCTTCTATAAATAAACCTATCTCCCATTGATACACTAGCTGAATAGCTGAATAGTTGAAGAGGAATTGCTGAACATTTTCTTGGTGAGATAGAGCAGAGAAAGAGACCCTTGTCGAGAGAGAGCTTAGGCTTGTGTCCTCGCCTCGTCCCGATTCCCTGACGAACCTTTGAGACGCGCTTCAACTGAACCCACTGAAGGAGGTTGCGACATCAAGGCTCCGGTTGTAATATTTTTCTTTCTATTTATCTATACATGACTAATGTTTAGTTCCCATCTTGTGTTAATATGGCTTATTTTACGCAATATTTTTAATCTTCCTTGACTGATTAGCTAGTTATGAATGCAATTATTGTCTTGTACACTGTTCTTGTCCTTTGATCATTGTGCAGGCATCCAAGTACCATTGTTGAAGGACCGTGACCTGTCGGGACAAAGATTAAGAGGCCTCCACTGCTACAGCTACGACAATTCGTTGGACTACAGGTAGGACAATCTATCCCAACCTATTGCATTCGTTAACTAGGAACCTACACATTAGCTTGTTCCCTTGTTGCTAGACCCACTCTAGGGCTAGAGGGATCATCTCTCTCCACAGAGAGGATTTACCTAACAACAAGTGCACCCTAAAGCATGAAGTCCGAGAGAAAGGAAGGGGTGAAATGCTTTACGAGAACCCATTCGAACTAAACACCGTTGTCGAAAGACCTGCAAGTAAAAATATAAATGATATCTCTGATACATGAACATGTGGCATGGGCGCAACCATCCATAATAGAGTACATAAAAACTGAGATCCGGGGTATGGACACAACCATACAGCAGTAAATATCAACAAATAGACTCAGGTATGGTCGCAGCCATCCAATCAAAAGAGTCATGCATAAATTCATGATAAACCATAATATTCCACAGCCTGGATCTTATCTGAAAAATCCCAGGGTCTTGCGCTCCATCTCAACCCGAACAAGTACAAATTCAAGCATGCGAATATGTGAGCTGAAGTCGAACATGTAAGAAAGTCACTTGATTACCAGCCAATGATGAAAGCTGTTAACAGGCACGAGAGATACCACCAATAATGACGATGGCTCTCAAGGTAAAACATGTACAATCCACAGAATGTGAACAATGATTTGGCGTCGAACACCCGCAGAATCACTCGATCGAAGGCCAATGACGTGGACCTGTCATCGAATGCGAAGAACTTGCCATTGAGGCATGCGAGCTCCAAGGTACCGGAAGGGAGTCTCTAGGTCAACTTCCTGGATAATGCGCTGAAGTTGACAGGAAGTGACCCGGTCGAAGGAGGGCCATAATGTTTCCCACATCATCAAAACGAAACAAAGGAACATGATGATAGTGAATCAGGACTAAACAAAGGATCAGAGGGAGGTTGAAAACCACAATCAGAAACTTCTCTTGAACATATCAATGACACGACTTTGGATTTGACAGTATTCGACATCAAGGGATCTGAGGTCATGATGACGTGGCAAAGAGCAGATGAGAGGTCAAAAGATATTATCCAAACCCATGGAGGCAAAAATGACGGAATGAGTTGTCCCCAACCCAACACGAATGCAGATGAGTGTTATGTTCAAGAGCGACATACTGCCAACACAATTGAGAGCTGGTTCCATTTTCCCCCACCATTTCTGGCGAGTACCCCAATTATTTTTGAAAAACAAGCTTGAAGGAGATAGCATATGCTTGTCATGTAAGTTTTTCCTTTGGACAAATCCATCCTATTACATTTTACGAACCCTAGGAAGGAGGAACTCGGTTACGTCATGGTGATGATTTCCGATGTCATCTGGGTTTAACGAGTCTGACAAAGGAAGAACTAGACATCTTTTCATGTTTAGAGAGTTTGAAAAGAAACGTAAAAGAAAACTCAAGCCGGTCCCTTTTCGTAAGTAGTCCCTTAGATCCGAAAAGGTAGAAAACAATACTCGAGAGAACCTCTTAGTCGCGATAGGCTAAGGTATTCCTTTTTCGTAAATAATCCATTCTAGCCCAAAAAATGGGTAAACGTATACTGAGTAGATAGTGTTTCGTGGCCATTTAACGAGTTCAAAACGACAAGAGTCTCGACGATCTTTTTAGTTTAAGAGAGTCAGAAAAGAGCTGAAAGATGACTCCAATAGTGACTTTTTCGTGTTTTCACCAAGTCCAAAAAAGTATAAAATAAAACTCGTTACTTCATTGTCGTTACGTTAAAAACCCTGTCGCTGCACAAGAGACGCACATAAAACCCATTTCTCGAAATAACATAGTGAAATAATCGAAAAAATGTCTTAAAACCTAATTAGGGTTTTGAAAAGTTATAAAATGCCAAAAATGGTAAAAAATAATTACTTTTCACTTTTACCTCTTGTGAGCAATAGTTACCCTTTTTACACTGTGATTTTGCGGTGGTGATAGCGAGTGATCTAGAGGACCAATTTCAAATCCGTCAGTTCCAGGTTAGAGCTTACATCCTTCCCTGCCTTTTGATTCCTGTTTCATTTCCCACAAACTCAATTTTATGTGTTTATGGGAGGATTTGGCAAAATTTAGGGCGTGGCGGTTGGTGCGAGTATGAGGCATGGACTCGCGCCAACCGACCAAAATTTTGAACTGGGGCACACCCATTGGCGCGACTGTTTCTAAAATAGTCGCGCTAATCGCAACACACAATTTTAAGATGAAAATGTAGACAACCACGCCCATTTTAACCAACCAAGAGCTTTGAATTCAGCTAATGACAGTCATATGAATGTCTTTGCAGGTGTAAAGCAGCAAAATGGTGATTGAATGGAAAGAACGAGAACACAGTGAAGAAGACGAACTTGCCATGGAAAATGAAAGATGCATGGAAGCTCTTAGAGATTATGGGATCAAGAAATTCTTCATGACACCATGCCTCAGAGCTCAACCGGAGCACGTTGATCAAGAAAAGTTCATTAATCATGACCAAGAACTCAAGATCGAAGTTTCAGACATTTATTTCATAACAGGGCTGTCGTGGAGGGGTGCAATACCAATCCTGACCGACACCCAGCCCACAATGGAGAACATGAGTATGGTGATCGACAAGGTGTGCCTAGGGGCAAGGAAAGGATCGGGAAGTGGAAAAGTGGATATCTAGACTATTCCGGACTCGGCACTAAAGGTAGTGCTGCACACCATCACACGAGCTGCAGGATCGCAGGAAACACATGAGGCCGCAAAGACACAGCTACTTCTTGCTGTAAATTGCATGACACTGACCCTCTACAACTGGGCAGAGGCAGTGGCAATCAACATGAAACGTAAACTGACAAAGTGCAAGAAAACCAAGCTGAAGCAGTTCGGTTACGGGTCCATTATGGTATCATTCATCTTGGAACGACTACCAATATTTTAGCGACAGGAGGTGATAGTTCTTACACCACTAGCACAGGAGCCACGGATGGTCTATTGGGCAGCTCTGATGCCAAGGTCAGAGAGCGGTCAACAAATGTCTTGGAGACCAGAGTTGTTTGAGTGGCTTCGCCAATAGCTGATCATTGTGGAGGATTGGCCCTACTCTAGCACAGATTTTACTGGTGATGTAGATCTCCCACTCCCAGAAGGAGAGGATTGGGATGAAGTACTTGGTAAGACTCATTTTTTATTTTCATGAGTATTATAATTTTTTTGTTATGCATGTTCTGACATTAAATCCATGTAATTGCAGATGTTGGCCTAGAGAGACTTGCAGGTATGTCCCTGATAGCGAGGCGGATCCCTCGCGACTTTGATATTGCCCCTCATAGTGAGGGAGGTGAGGAGAAGGAAATCATACACAATTTGGAGGGAATCTCCCGTGGGATCCCAGATTATGCGCGATTCGATGATGTTCCTCGTGCATACCAGAGACACACTGTAGGGGTGTCAAACTGTGTTCACTACTTGCTGAGGCAGCTTGTACGGGCAGTGACGTGCTATCATGAGCGTCATGCCAAGTAGACACCTAGGTTTTATTTCTGCATATTTTTGAGAGACATGATGTCTCAGGATGTAACTGAAACACACATATTTTTTGAACTTTATGATGCACACTGATGCAAACATTCGACATATATATATACATCTATTTTCCTATATGGATACTGTCATGTGATGATGATTTTACAAATTACCCAAATGTCTATCTAATACAGTGTTAGCTAGTGTATCCGTTAAATAGTCTACATAATAAGCAATGATCCAATAAGAAGGAAAATGCTCACAAAGCACACTAAGTCAAAAGGTTTCATTTTTTACGCAAGCTTGAAAACAAAAGTAAAATATGCTTGACATTGGTTTCATTTTTATGCAAGTTTGAAAAAAAAAAAACTATGCT
Organism: Pinus albicaulis; assembly: GCA_034641835.2. Classification (NCBI taxonomy): domain Eukaryota; kingdom Viridiplantae; phylum Streptophyta; class Pinopsida; order Pinales; family Pinaceae; genus Pinus; species Pinus albicaulis. The sequence continues at coordinate 443,506,704 of CM076576.1, forward strand.
TGATATTGGTTTCATTTTTACACAATCTTGAAACAAAGGTAAACTATGCTTGAAAAACGGGCATGCCCCTAGCATGGTGACTCAATTCGAGGTACATGCCCCCAAAGCTTCAGTCTAGCTGCAATGAATGAAAAGCGGATGGAGTGAAGGTTCAAATTACGAGATCAGAGAAAGACTTGACTGGGATCTTACAAGATTTGATCAAAGATTCGAATTGAACAAGACGTGTTTCATTGTTTTAACGAGGTTGACACATTAAAAGAACTATGCTCATGACTTAATTCATTTTTTAATGAGGTTGACATAAAAGACAAACCATCCTCATAACAACTTGTTTCATTTTTTAAGGAGCTTGACACAAGAAAATGAACTACGCTTCGAAAGAAGCTTGTTTCATTTTTTAGGGAGCTTGACACAAGAAAACGAACTCTGCTCCACGACCTTGTTTCATTTTTTAAGGAGCTTGACACAAGAAAATGAACTCTGCTCCGCGACCTTCTTTCATTTTTTAAGGAGATTGACACAAGAAAACAAACTATGCTCCGCCGACCTTTCATCATAATGAATAAGAGGTAATGGCTTCCTAGAGGTTCACATCTGATGGGAAAACAATATCTTGGAAATCTGGATCGAATGCCCCCAGTAGATGGTACTCAATGGCACTATCACTGGAAGAGGGCAACGAACAAGTGGCCACATAATTAACCTGTGGCAGGGAAGATACAACCGATAGATAAAGATCCGACAGAGACGATGGTGGGCTAGCTACCACCTCAGGACCAACAAATGAAAGCTGATCAATGGTCACGATCCGACCTTTGTGTGGAAAACATATCACACAAAAGAGAGAGGAGAAAAGTGCGCCCATGGCATAAGCATAATCGCGCCCCAAGAGTAAATTGAAATCCAAGGGGCCTAGAACAACCATCACGTTTATATAGACGGTTTTCCCTCCCAAAGTGATCGGCAACTTTGGAAGGATCCCTAACGGTTGACTGGTTCCTTTGTTAAATGCCAACAGATTCTACGTAACAAGCACAAGCTGTGGAGAACCAAAAGCTTGCCAAGTAGTTGAAGACAAAACACTAATAGATGCACCTTCATCTATAATTGTGATAAGTATGGCCACATCGAAGGTCTGTACTGTGATCTCAAAAAGCACATAAGAAGGAAGGCGGTATCTCACAAATCGACTCCAATCGAAGGAAGCGACCAAACTACTTGGAGGGGGTACCATTGAACTGAGATTGTCATCCCTTGGTGTTATCGAAGCAAGAGGAGCATCCTCCTGGACCACATACATGGGAGTAGGAAGAGAAACTTCTTGAGTCATAGGGACAGGAGGATCGTTCTCCAAGTCCAAGGAATCTGAAGAGACAAAAAGAACATGAGGGGGATGAGATCCACTCTCGACGGAAAAGACCTGGGGCGGGACCAGATCGATCGATTCCACGACCAATGGGTGGTCAGGAATGGATTCATGAATTTGAATTTATGAGGGAACGAGATCGACCAAGGATGACTCTTGACCGATTGTTGAATCAACTAGAAGAGGACTCAAAGAAATCTTCTTGTAACCAACTGGAAGGCAGGGTGCAAAAACAGTAGAGTTGTCCAACACTCTCGTGGCTTCATCCATGTACGGACAAAGGTGAATGGGATGATGCTCTTCACACAACTTATAGGGATTCGTAAATTTACCCTGTTTCTTATGAGTCTTATCATTGCTAGGCGAAGATGTGCCACCAATATGACTTCCAGAAGCCAAAGGCAACGACAGTTGCCGTCGGACCACGCTTCAAGTACCTTGGGAATGCCAGTGCAGTCTCGAAGAAGGTGGTCACCTTTGCACAACATGCAAGGGAATTTGACTTTCCGGGGAAGGTTGGATGGTTTATCGATGGAAGGTGTCTAAGGCGCAATAGTCGCTCTCTTATCTGACTTCTTCTTTTTCGTCTTCTTCTGCTTTTTCTTAGCCACTTGGTTACTAGAATTCAGACTTTCACTCAGCGAAGTAGAAGAGGAGGACGAAGAAATAGGAAAAGAAGGGGAGAAGTTCACCTTAGAATCAACATGATGTTGTTCAGGTGGAGGGGATGGTTGTACAGTGGGCGGAACGCTCGAGACCACAGAGGTCGAGAATAACCAAACAGGCAACCCAACAGTGAACCCAGGAAGGGACAATGTTGCCATATAAGGAGCACCAACATTCCGAAAAGCAGGAAAAGGACCAAGATTCCCTTCAGAGGGGATTCCTTGGTTGGTAAACTCTAGAAAAGTTGCCATTGGAAACAACCCTAAAACAAAATACTAAGGAAGATAACTTTAACAAAGAATATTTCATGGGAAGTTAATATTTTAAACAAAACTCTGTTGTTTCATATTTTAAGAGTCAAGAAATAGGCAAAAGGTGACTCTATCACTTTCAGGTTGAAATGAGCATGAAAGGACAAGAGCTCGATGATCTTTTCACTTTTTAAGGAGTCAGGAAAAAATCGAAATGACTACTCAGGTAATATAAGCAAGAGGGTGTACCAAGTTTCCGTGAACTGCCATATACACCTTGGTGATCAAATGAAAGAGAAATGACCAAGGACTTGATGTACGTGCAAGTAGTCTCTCCGAATGCTGTGTTCAGTGTATCACGGTTACAGGGTGGCAGACTCGGCTTCCTATGGATAAAGGATTTGAACCTATGAAGGTCTCCCTTTATATACGCGACAGTACGAGGAGCATAAGTCCATACTAGTGCTGTCTAAAGCCAGATGGCGAATGACAACTACTAGGTTTAATGACGCCGAAACATGTCACTAGCCTAGACCTCTAAAATGTTTGCATTAGGTTCCAATGCTTCCTTATAATGATTGAATTAATTTTAAGGCTGATCTTGAATTAATGTTTGAGTTTCAAGGCCCTACCAAATGGGATCTCAAATTCATAAATGCACACTACATGCAAAATAACACCATTTCCGTTCGATGAATGCTAACTAAGAGGAGGATAGAGATCTTTAACAAAGTAGCAATCAATGAAAACACAAGAAGAAGTTTAGTAATGCATCTAATACAACCAAACGAAAAACGAAAAACTCTTTCCTAGTTCACTAAGAGCTAATTATGCAAAAGAACTTTTTATTTTCAATTCCAAACGAAAGAATGCAATTTTTTGTTTTTTAAGTGAATGAAGCACATGATGCACTATTACACTAAAAAGCATAACAACACTAGTTTTGAGCACTATGAATGTAAAGATCTAAAATGTATAAATCAAACACAATAAAAACATTAAAACACACTCTTTCAAGCAAAACAAAAGCTTTCAAAACGATCCAAATGAGAAATGTGATCTATGCTCGACGCGATGAAATGGAGAGTCAAACGAAAACCGCAAGTGATCATTCAACAAGCCAAAGACACGAAGGATCAAGAAATACTAATGTAATAGACCAGTGAATTGAGATGACAGAGATCAAAATGAATCGAACTTCAATCAGAAGGCTCAGTGAGAAAAAGACACCTAGAAACCCTAGGGCCACGAACCTCACCAATGAGACAATGGAAAAACAACGGAGAAGAGCAAGCCTATAGAGCCAAGACAATTATAAAAGACCAATTTCAAATCAAAGAAACAACCCAGAGTCAAGAACAATTGACCAAAAACTCAGGAGGAAGGTCAAACCAAATCCTAAAGGATTCGATGCGACTGTTAGGCAGTAATCCGCACCAAACAGGGGTTGGCGCTACTACAACAAAGGCAACATGCACCAATTGGCGTGACTATTCAAAGAGAAAACGTGCCAAGTCGGAAAAATATGGGAAAAGGAGAAAACCAACGAGCAGAGGTCAATCTTGACACTCTAGAGCTGAACAGGAGGATTCCAAACAGTCAAGCAAGCCAAACAAGACAAAAAAGCAATCAAACGACCGAAGTCGACTCGACAAGGAAAATCCCAATGAGCAACGAGACGACAAACTCACACTGATCCCCAGTGGAGTTGCCAACTTGTTGTGTAGGTAAATCCTGTCTATGGACAGAGACGATCCCTCTAGCCCTAGAGTGGGTCTAGCAACAAGGGAACAAGGTAATGTGTAGGTTCTTAGTTAACGAATGAAATAGGTTGGGATAGATTTTCCTACGTGTAGTCCAACGCAATTGTTGCAGTTGTAGCAGTGGTGGACTCTTGATCTTTGTCCCGACAGGTCACGGTCCTTTAGCAATGGTACAAGGATGCCTTCACAAAGATCAAAGGACAAGAACAACGTACAATACAATAAATTGCATTCATAACTAGCTAATCAGTCAAGGAAGATTAAACATATTGCTTAAAATAAACCATATTAACACAAGATGGGAACTAAACATTAATCATGTATATATAAATAGAAAGAAAGAGATTACAACCGGAGCCTTGAAGTCGCAGCCTCCTTCAGTGGGTTCAGTCGAAGAGCATCTCAAAGGTTCATCGGGGAATCGGGACGAGGCGAGGACACAAGCCTAAGCTCTCTATCGACAAGGGTCTCTTTCTCTGCTCTATCTCACCAACAAAATGTTCAGCAATTCCTCTTCAGCTATTCAGTTGTTCAGCTAGTGTATCAATGGGAGATAGGTTTATTTATAGAGGGAAAGAAGGAGGTTTGGATCCCTTAAATGGTGGAAGGAAGACATTATCCTTTGGGAGGTTCCCCCAAAAGGTGGAAACAAGAGGCCAAGGGAAGGTGTTCATGGTTATGCAGGTGAACAACCCAAGCTAACTCTCTCACAAAGTGGTTAGCATAGAAACTTCGCCTCTATATTTAAAAAAAATTCCAAAAATAGCTTGGCGTGGGTAGCCCACTAGGATAGAGCGCCAATGGGCGTGGGGCTCAGTGTTAATTTTTCTCATTGGCGCGAGGCCATAACGGTCTACCAGTGCCAACCCAAAAACATGTGTTTTTGCTGATCTTCTCATGGAAAGGTCAACAGAGGAAATGTTGTCTTGATGGTCTTTGCAAGGCATGACACTTCTTATTAGTCACAAAAATGGTCCTCCAATGTGCGGGATGGGGATTGCAGGGACGGTGAAAAAATGCTATGTAACAGTCTCTAGGTTATGCTTAATGTGGGGAAGCCTCTTTCATTAATTGATAGCGAAATTAAATTACAAGAAATAACAAAATTACACCTTGTACCTCCACTTCCGAGGATGGACTGAAAATGTAGACCTCAACTAGAGAAACAAACTGCACGGTTGGATTCCTGGCGAAAAATCATGAAAATGAATATAAAATTTACCCTGTTCTGGTTTGGTCAAAATATGGACCCCCAGGGATCTCAAAAATTCCCCCAAGATTCCTTCCTGTGGGTTGACTAGAGTTCGACTGCCCATATGACAAAAATGATTTCATCACTGTGTTCCTTGTGAAAAACTAAGTAAAATGAGTATAAACTCGGCCTATTTATTCTCTAGTGAATTCTAAGGCACTAGGGAATCTAAAGATTCCTTGCAATATTACTTGGAATATTATTCAAAATATTCTCTTCATATGACTCTCGAAAATCATGCCCAAGGGCACATGATTCTAGTAGTAACAGGGTTCTGACCCCTCTAGTACAACCAACAACTCACTCTCCCCAAGCTCGGTGGAGGAATGCGTGTTTTATAACATTTTTTCGGCCATTGTTGATAATGATGGCTTGTGGTCTAATGGTGGTTCGACTAATTTTGGTGGTCAGAGGCCGTAGGTTCAAAATCGTGGGCTTACTGGCCCACGTTATTTTATATATAGAAAAAAATTCCGGTTGCTTACCCCCCACCGGTCAATCCGGTCAGTTTTTAGGGGTCATCGTTTTTTTTTAACGAGGCGACAATTTCACCATCGCTGCTAGCCATTTTCTAGCGACTGCTGCTGGTCTAATTTGTCTCCTACTTAACCGACCGCCAACCAGAGGGCCACATGGCAGCTCATTGGATTTCCATATGCTGACATCATCCACCACATGGCACATCCGGGTTGGTCCATACTACCTCGTCAACACGCTGACTGTGCTGCTAACATAACGTTGCCATGTGTCGCTCTATGATTGGTCTATACTGCCACATCAACCTATTAACTGTGTTGTTGACTTCATATGACACATGTCACTCTATGATTGGCCCTCCTCCAACTTTACGACCACGTCACCCTGCTACGTCAGCATCTGCACTCCTGATGTCAACGTGCCAAGTGTCAATATGGGTCCTGCCTACAAAATTTTTAGTTATTTCCAAAAAACTTCAGTGGGCCATAAATTTTTCGTACGATGTCAGATTAAGGTGTTGTTCACGCTGTTGAATTCAGAATGAATATCTCTTCGATTTGAGACTAGTTTCGCTACGTTTCAAGGACTTTGAAAATTTTGTCTTTTGGGATCCTCCTAGATCATTCCTCCCCACTAATGAGATTTTGGGCCAAAAAAACTTTATCATTCAATTGAAAAGTGAGGGAATTTCTCCCTCACTTTCTCTTTTTCAATCCAGCATGCCTTACTTGGACGCATTCCATTGAAACTAATAAGAAGGTACTCCATGTCTCCGCGTCATGAAGTCCTATTTTTCATGTCAAGAATGATATCTTCAGGTAGCTTGTCCAAGTATTCATATGCAAAATCATCCATTGTAGGAACCTGTCTGACCTCTTTGGTGTCCATGATCAAAGGAGGCTCATAAAGATTTAAGTTTTCAACGTTCACCACTGAGTACATCTGCATGTATGCTGGGAAGTCGAGATAGAAAGCATTGTCTCCAATATTTTCTAATATGGTGAATGGGCCATATCGGATTGGTCGCAACTTCTTTCCTTCCCATTGATTTTTTCTTTGTTGATGTGGAGCTACACCTTGTCTCCAATCTGAAATTGGTGATAGCATGGTGCTTGTCATGTCGAGCCTTGTATTGAGCTTGGATTTTCTCCAATTGCTCCTGCACTGCTTGGTGAATCATATGAATTTGTTGAATGAACTTTCATGCTTTGTTCCTGTCATATTTCTCACTTGAATATTCATCTCTCCCAAAGTCCATGTTTAAGGGATCCTTTGACAAATATCCAAAGCATGTCTTAAACGGTGAGCTCTGAGTGGAATAATGCACTGCCCTGTTGTATGCATGTTGTACATAAGGAAGTTGCTCGCCCCATAACTTGGGATTCTTGCCACAACAACCCTGAAGTATATGTATCATTGTGTGGTTGAAAACCTATGTTTTCCTGTCGGTATGTGGATGAAATTATGTACTCCTCTTCATCTTGGTGTTCATCATTCTCCACAAAATTTTCTAGAACTCTTGAAGGAAACGAGAGTCCTGATCAAACACAATGGATGTGGGAAACCCAAAGTGGACCCATACAAATTGGAAGAAAATATGAGTAGTTTCTTTGCAATGATATGTTTTTTACAAGGCATTAAGACACACATTTTTCTAAATCGATCCACAATGACATAAAAATAGTCATGACCTCTCCTAGACAAAGGCAAACCGCTAGCAAAATCCATTGTCACACTTTGCCAGGGACGACTCAGAATAGGGAGTGGTGTGTAGAACCCCAATTTTGAATTAGTGGGCTTGAAAAATGAACACAACACATATCCCTTTACATATCGAGTCACAATGTCTTTCATGTGAGGCAAACAACAAAACCTTTACAAATGACACAAAGTTTTCCCTACACCAAAATGACCCGACACAAGAGAGGTATGTGCCTCTCTAATTACATGTATTCCTTCATTGGCGGGGATACAAATTTTTCCAAGATGGTACAACAATTTTCCTTGCAAATGGTAATTGTCAGCCTGCGATCCACGAGTTAGCTTTGCATAAATTTCCTTAAAATCTTCATCATCAACATATTGTTCAACATAACTTTCAAAAGATAAAGAGGAATTTTGCAGAATAATAGATGCGACAGTAGGAGGGCGAGAGAGCATATTTTCCACTTTGTTGCTAGTACCCTTATTGTATTTTATTACCAAGTGAAACTGCTGAAGGAACCCCATCCATATGAAATGACATGCTTGTTGAAGCTTGGTTTGCGATTGGAGGTACTGCAAAGACTGGTGATCTGTGGGAATGATGGTCTCCTTTCCAACCAAATAGTGCTTCCATTTCTTCATGCTTTGGACTAATACATACAACTCCTTGTCATATGTGGGATAGTTAAAAAAAACTTGGGAGAATTACTCCAAATGGTAACTTTACATGTTTCCTATGCTTCATCAAAACTTCTCCCATGGCATACCCACTGACATCTGTCTCAATCTAAAAAGGTTGTTGGAGGTCAGGTAAGGCCAAAAATGGTGCGGTACTGATATTCTCTTTCAGTGTATCAACGGATTTCTATTGCTTTCCTCCCCATTGAAAGGTTTGCTTCACACTTATCAATGCATGCAAGGGGGATGCAATGAAATATAAGTTGACAATGAATATTCTCCAGTATTGTATTGCACCCAAAAAGCTATGAACCTCTGTAACATTGGTGGGTTTAGGCCACTTCACAATCACATAAAATTTATAAGGATATATTTTCAATTGTCCACCTCCAACAATGTGACCCAAGCAAACCAAAGAGGTCTTACCAAATTCACACTTCCACATTTTGACATACATTTTTATTTTTTCAAAACATCAAGCACCTTTTTAACATGACTCACGTGATCTTCCCATGTCCTACTGAAAACAAGAATGTCATCAAGATAAACAAGTACAAAATCATCAAGAAAAGTCTTGAAAATATCATTCATCACCCTCATGAATGTGATTGGAGAATTTCATAGTCTGAATGGCATCAACAACCATTCAAAAAACCCCTATTCTGTCTTGAATGCAGTCTTCCATACATCCTTTTCTGCAATCTTGACTTGATGATAGCCACTGTGGAAGTCTAGTTTTGTGAAATAGACAACATTTTTCAATTTATCTAACAAATCACCAATGCGAGGGAGTGGGTACCGATTCTTCACTATTATTTTGTTGAGTTCCCTGTAGTCCACAAACATCCTCCATGTGCGATACTTATTTGGCACCAACACAATGGGTGAGCTGGATGGAGAATAAATTGGCCTTATAGCCCCTTGGTTTAGAAATTCCTGCACTTGTTTCTTTATCTCCTCCATCTCAATGGATGACAACCCGTACATACCAATATTTGGTAAAGGAGAATCCTACTGCAAGTGAATTTGATGTTGGATATCATGCTTTGGAGGAAACCCAGTTAGTTCCTGGAAAATCAAATTATAATTAGAAACAATATCATAAAATTATTTTTTATGAGTAGGATCACAACCTTGGAAAGCTTCTGATTTCTCCACATAGTTTGATCTCACAACCATGATCATTCATCCCTTGTTGGAATGAATCAATCTCTTCATCCGAACTACACTTACAAGACTGGCATTGATCTTGGCACGATGAGTTATAACAATATATTCCACCTCATCTTTCATGAGATGATACTTGTTTTCATGGTCATGAAATAAAATTCCTTTCCTGTCATAAAAATATGGATTCCCCAATACAATGCCACAATTATCCAAAGGTACAATCTCAAGTTCAAACTCATCTACTAGTTTGGATGCAATCACAAATCTAGCCCTACAATGTTTGGTTACATGTAATTTGGCTTTGTTACACACCCAACCAAGAGGGTAGGGTTTCAGATGAGGCTTTGTCTCCAACCCTAATTTCGTAACCAAGGATTTTGAAATCAAGTTTACTTGTGGGGCCAAATCAAACAAGGTTTCCAATTTAGTATGTTTCATCATAAATCTAATGTGGAACAATTCAATCCTCTTTCATTCATTAACAAGAGACTCATTTGAATAAACTGTAATTACATGCTATTCAGAATTTTCATTAGCATGAAGAGAAAGGTTACCTTGTATGCCTAATGTTGTGATATGTGTCTCATCACTAGAATTAGATCAAAGGTCCTACTGCACAGTCTCCACCTTCTTTTTCTTGCCCTTTCCACCAAATCTCTTTGGTTTCAACTCTGGATGCAACTTCCAACAATGTTCATCATGACCTTCCTTTTTACAATGTGTGAAAGATGGCTTTGCTCCTTCTTCTTTCTTGGTTGTAGCTTCCTTCTTGTCCTCTCCCTTTCCTTTTCCTTTGAACTTTCCATTATGATGTTTGAAAGATGACTTCTTCAGTTGATATTCTTTGTCATTCTTGCCCATGCTTTCAAGGTGAATGGCCTTCACACTGGTCACATCAATAGTAGTAGGCTCAAACAACAACAAAGAATGCCTGATGTAACTATATAAAGCACCAATATACTTTGTTACAGTTTCTGGTGAATAAAGTGAAATGCCTAAATTTGAAGCTTGTTTTCTAAACTCTTCAGTGAAGCTTTGCATGTTTTGACGCTTTCCTTGTATCAAATATTTCCATTCCATTAAATCATTTTTTCGATAACCCAAAAGATAAAACTGATTTTTTAATGCAAAAAGAAAACTAGATGAAGAAGAAAGGAGATTACCCATGTTCTTGCTACCTTTCTGCAATTTTCTCTCCCACTAGACAAGAGTTGTGACACCCAGCCGAAGGGATTCTAATTGAATCTTGGCCTCATCTTCCTCAATATGTTGAATCCGAAAATAGAACTCAATCTATCTAATCCAATTCTTTAATTTCTCTGGATTACATTCTCCATTATATGTGGGAAAATCAAACTTTACATCTAGCTTAAAAAACTGATTTTTAGATGTATTCCCATGATGCCTGTTAGAATGATGAGAAGAGGAAAAAGAAGAACTGTCACCGGTGGATGGAGTGGGAGGGAACTCTTCTCCTCCACCTCCATAATTTACCAAGGCATGCTCATCTGGCTTTTTCTTCTCAGGCTTTATTGTCTTCTCATATTATGCAAACAATTTGTCCACTTTCTCTGCAATCGTGTAGAAAATTTTGTGATAATTTTGCTCTTCCTCTATTCGAGCTTCCTCCTCTGCAATGTTCCGTCTTCGTGCTACAAATCCCGCTTCGGGGTCAAAGGATTTGAGTTTTCCTTCACATTTTTGGAGCTTGTACCTGGTTAAAATCCACTCATACAACTCGAATCAAGAATACTTGCTCTGATACCAAACTTGATGCAAATATTTTACTTTAAGGATGCATATATAATTTCATTTAAAAGAGAATGTAACCAAGTAACATAAACACATAAAATAAGAAGAAATCAAATGCAACCATGAGATCAAAGGAGCAAGACAGTTTGATAATAGAATTCACCAAATGTGGGCTACATCTCCAAGCCCCGCTGAATGTTGGGAGGCCTATTTCACTAATTAGCAACAACATTAAATTACAAGCAATAAAAAAATAACACCTTGTACCTCCACTTCCAGAGATGTCCTGAAAATGTAGACCTCATCTATACAAACATAATGTACGATTGTATTCTTAGCAAAAAATCGTGAAAAATGACTATAAAGTTGACCCTGTTTTGGGTCAATCAAAATCTGGACCCTCGAGAATCTCAAAGATTCCCCCAAGATTCTTTCTCGTGGGTTGATTGGATTTCGGCTGACCATATGATGAAAATGACTTCACCACTGCGTTCCTTGTGGAAAACGGAGTAAAATGAGTATAAAATTGACCTATTTCTACTTTGGTGAATTATGAGGCTCTAGGGAATCTAAATATTCCATACAAGATTACCTGGAATATTCTAAGGGAATATTCCTCAGAATATTCTCTCTGTAAGGATCTTGAAACCCGTGCCCAAGGGCACATGGTTCTGATGGTGGCATATTTCTAACCTCTTTACTGCTACTTGGCGGCTTTCTCTCCCTAAGCGCGACCGCGGAATGCTCGGCCATTGTTTATAATGACCACATGTGGTCTAATGGTGGTGCGGTCAATTTTGGTCGCCAGAGGCTGCGTGTTCTATCCTTTGGGCCTACTAGCCCATGTTATTTTATATATAAAAGACAAATCCGACCACTTACCTGCTGTCGGTCAATCCGACGGCTGTTGGGGGTCACCGTTTTTTTAACGAGGCGAAAATATCGCCGCCACCGGTGGCCGTTTTCTAGCGACCGCCATTGGTCCAATTTTTTGCCTACGTAACCGACCGCTAGCCGGATGCCACATGGCGACTCCTCATTGGATTTCCATACACTAACGTCATCTGACACATGACACATCTTGGTTGGTTTGTATTGCCCCGACAGCCTGTTGACGTCATGCTACCACGTGTCTCTTTGTGATTGGTCCATACTTCCACGTCAACCTACTAACTATGTTGCTGGCATCATGCTACCATGTGTTGCCTTGTGATTGGTCCATACTACCACATCGCATTGTTGACTGTGTTGCTGACGTCATGCTAATGTTAGTTGACACATGTCACTCTATGATTGGCCCTCCTCCGATTGTATGACCACGTCACCCTGCTAATGTCATCATCCATATGGGTGACATCAACATTTGTATAGATGACTTCAACATCCGTACTGCTGATATCGGCATGCCATGTGTCACTGTCGGTCCTGCTTGTTAAAAATTTAGTTGTTTCCAAAAAAATTCAGCGAGCCATAACTTCTTCATACGATGTCATATTGAGGTGTTGTTAGTGTCGTTGAATTTAGAACGAAGAGATCATTGATTTGAGACTGGTTTCACTATGTTTTAAGGACTTTGAAAATTCGGTCTTTTGGAATCCTCTTGGATCATCACTACACTATCAAACACTAGTTCCATGCTATTTCCCACTTCCCTTATAGTATGTATTATTTATTTGCAGTCGAAAAAATATGCTATAGGAAATCCACCATATCTTTGAAGTGAAAAATACACTCTGGGTGATCCTCCATCTAGGTGCATTATTGTGTAACAATAAAAATCACTAAGTGAATTAATCCCTCATTTGCATCATTGATATGTTTGTTCAAAGCTCATGATGGAAGCATTGCCATATGCCTCCCAAATCATTGCAATAATAAAGGAGCATAATTGGTGAATGGATTTATCTTATCAATGAATCTAGGAGTATTACCTAAGTCTAGTTAATATGCAAGGTTTGCACTCGAGGTATTGGAATTCATGCACTCTTGAAACCAAGCAAGAGATTTTGATCCCTTGCAAATCAAGAAAATCGCAAGAGAGAAAGGTAGTCGCCACAATTGAAGATGCCCAAGAGCTCATATCCTTCTTTCACCATTGAATCTATCTCTTTAAATTTATAATCCCCATCGACAAAGCTATAACTCCTCCCAAAAGTGGACCTTGTTGGGTGCTTGCCTTTAACGTATATTCAAGAATGGACTACATCTTGCAGGAACATTAAGAATACATAGACGTATAAAGAAGAAGAGATGTTTCAAAAGGTTAACCAATAGCCTTAGTATTCATTCGTCATATGCCATTTATTTATTGAAAGGATGGTTGGATGAGTTTTACCCACTCCAACTAATCATTTGTTACATTTACTTAGTACATTTACCATTTATTTCACATATTTAATTAATGTCTTAATATATTATGTACGATGACATTACATAATCCAAAGAGACCCCTCAACATCTCCCCCCACCTCAATTTGTTTTTTCTCTCGACAAAGTTTTCAACGAAGTCTTGGACCTCTACTCTTGTAGAAGTATCTTCACTGTGCATCAACCATGGATATCGGTCTGCATAGGTAACTCAACCATAATAATTGCTAGTTAGATAGAAAAATACACACATACAAGGTTTAGTGTGACTTATATCTCTCTATGTGACTATATATTGTAGATCTCAACTCATCAATGATTCTCTATAGTTTAAGGGTATTGAGTGTTAGGCGGACAAATCATTAATGCATATAGAAGAAATATCTTTAGATTTCCAACAAAACCTAGTAATAAACATCAAAATAATTGCTACCTTTCCTTAGCCTATAACTTAAAACATGGAACATGTAGTACGCGAAGAATCACTTACCTATTAGCGATGTTCTTGTAGAAGTCCTTTCAGTGCTTTCTACAACCATCTTTTCCTCAATGCCTTAGAGGATTTTCCAATGCTCTCTACAACTTCTCCATGATGCTCCAAAAGAGATCTACATGGACAAAAACATTCAAAGGGATCAAAGCATCTCTCATATAAAATCAAAGGTAAATGAAATCCCTTATTTAGCATACAACATATAATTGAATCAATAATTAATTATAAACCATGTGAGTGGTTAAGGAATCTCACAAATAACATCAAAATAGACACAATTAGGAAAGAATAATTAATTTTTATTGAGTTGAAAGGAAGAACAAGCTTACAACCTGGTTTCCTTGATGTCACAAGCCTCTTCTAATGGCCTTCGTTCATGTCCTTGATAACAATCTCTTCAAACCCTAAACCAGCAACATAAGTTTACAAATTTGAGTCCCCTCTTCATCCTCCGGTCCTATTCTCAATTTATAGGCAGGAGGAAGAGGTTTCTAGTTCCTCTTCTGAAGGGATATGATGATTAAGAGGAGGGGATTAGTTCCATGATCAAAGGGATGAGGCACATGTATGTAGTGGTTCAAGGTTTCTAATTTGGATAAGGTTCCTCCACCAAAGCTTCTAGAATTTGTTCTTTTATTTTTAATTGCGTGAGCAGGATTGCATAGTCTATAGTGGAATACAATGCGCATAATTGCACAAGATACAATGGTAAAAACTACACATGAGCAGGTAATGGTTAGGAAAAATGCACAATTTCCCAAAAATGGTTTTTAAGCTGTGCAACCAAAATTATTTTTGTCCTTGGTATTTTTTTACTTCAAGCTTCATATGGGATTTACTTGAGACACTCATCGGATGGCGAGAGATCTGAATCGATAGTCATGGTGACAAAATTTAGCGTAACATATTCCCCCCTAAAGTGCAAAGCCATAAAATATGTTTCATGACTGATGCGCTTTATCATGTCAAAGTTTCAGATCAGAGACCAATTGATTGAGTACCTGAAACAAACAATCAACGATTACCATATCATGATTTCATATAAATATCATTGAGGTAGGAATTCCCATACTCAGAGTACAAGTATCTCAAAGAATCAGTGTGGAAATACATTCGAAGATCCATGTCAACAAAAGACACAGTATGCATGCAACCACCAATGGATATATGTTTACAATCATGAATATTTAATAACTCCATGCAACCTGAATGGATTAAACTAGATCCAGGGTCTTCATCTCCATGTCTCGATGTATGAATCTAACCATGTGAGTAAATGTCTTGAAGTAAAACATGGTAGAAACCACCTGATTATTGATTAATGATGTAAACTGTTAACAGGTGCGAGAGAAACCATCAATAATGAAAATGACTCTCATGCTTCTCCAATACAATATATTAAGTGTGATTAATTTTTTTGAAGTCTAACACTCATAGAATCGTTCAATCAAAGGCCAATGATGAGAACCTGTCGTCAAAATCAAGAAACCTACCATTGAGGCATGTAGACTCCAAGGTACTTAAAGGGGGTTTCAAATTCAACTTCATGGATAATGCGTTGATGTCGATAGGAAGAGACTTGTCGAAGGAGGTACTTGATGTATCCCCTTTCAATGACATAAAACAAGTATCAAGTTTTGAAGAAAAAATTGGAGTAATTTGTAGGTTTTAACCTTGTACAAAAATTATCTACAAACGAATTCTTAAAAACAAAAAATAAATAATGGTGAGAACATAAAAACGAGACATCTATACACAAATATTTTCCCCTAGATCCGAAAACCGGGAGTACTAGATTGATTTTTCATTATGTTCCTTTCAATGTTACAATACATATATACATATCGAAGCATTCATAAATCCCAATCCATTAACCCTGGATTAGAACATAACCATAGTTACCTTGACTAGATCTACAAAATACCATGGACAAAAAACCATCACACCAAAAACTATGTGCAAAACCCATGCACAAAACCATAGGTAGGTCTGCCCACCTAATATAGGGTCCAAAAATATTTTCCTGGGGCGCTATCCCAGACCCCATGTAGGGGGGCGGTACCCCCCAATAAGGGGGATGTGCCCCCCTTGTGACCCCCCTTCTACGCTCAACACAACAAAGGGGGTCTACCACCCCCGCTTCACGCAATGTGTAACTAGTTGTGGAAAGAATATAACACACACCCAAAATTCTCCCACTTGTTGTTTTCTTTCCACAGGGGGCCACAAGAGATATTATAAATTGGTCCAGCCCCGCAATGCCCATTGTTTCTCTACACCAAGATAACTTCTCAGTGCTCATAGACTCTGTCAATGCATCTACAATATTATTCAAAGTTTCCACCTTTACCCACAACACCTTTTTGTCCTCAACCATATATGTCACAAAGTGGTACTGAACATCAGTGTTCTTTGTCGTTAAATAATAACTAGGGTTCTTAGAAAAGAAAAATTCACTTTGTATATCACAATTTATCCTTATAGCTCGCTACACCAATGCCATATATGAACAATCTTTGCAACCAAACTACTTCCTTGCTTGTATGAGTGGCTACCTGTATTCTACCTTTGTAGTTGAAAGAGCCACTACAAACTGTCTTTTTCTCATCCAATTGACTGCTCCTCCAAATAGGTGAAACACATGCCCACTTGTAGATATTCTCTTATCTATATCTCCAACCTAGGCTGCATCAACAAAGCCATGGATGTCCAAAAATATGTCCAATTTTGGTCTTCCTTGGTAGCACAAACCATAATCGCTAGTGCCACACACATTATGGGAATTTTGAGGTATAAAATGGCCTTCCTAAGGAAATTATAAAATAATAGTGGAAATAATAAAATAAGATTACATTACATCATCAAATTTTAGAGGGAAAAAAGGAAAAAACAACTTTTTCAACTTGTACTTTCAACTTATCTCCTTATGGGTTTACTCAAATTTCGAGCGGAAACACTGGTTGGATGCAAAATTTGATTTCTCATACAATGAGTAACCATATTGCATACTTTTGATGGACCCTACTACATGAAAAATGAGAAATACATGAAAAACGTGATTGCAATCACGTTTTTATGTATTTCTCATTTTTCGTGTAGCAGGGTCCATCAAAAGTATGCAAGATGGGTACTCCTTGGATGAGGAATTAAATTGTGCATCCAATGAGTACTCCAGCTTGAAATTTGAGTAAAACCTTAGGGAGATAAGTTGAAAAAGTAGTTTTATTATTTTATTTTATTTTAGTCTTTTTACTTTTTTACCCCAAAAATGGTGAATCAGCCCCCATGGTTGACATCATCATCTTGAATCCTATTGGTTCTTATAAAGTTTATTTTGGTTGTACATTTTCTAAGGAGGCCCATTTTAGACCTCAAAGTTTCTCTAATGAATATCTAAAAACCCACTTCATTGTTGTCCAATTCTCCTTCCCTGGTTTTGACATAAGCCTACTCAATACTCCCACTGCATGTGAAATGTATGGTCTAGTATAGACAATTTGATACATCATATTACCCAGTGCACTTGCATATGGAACACATGACATTCCCTCTTCCTCTTCTTGTGTCTTGGGATTGTTCAACAGATAACTTTACACCTACAGGAACATGCACCTTCACCAGTTTACTATCTTGCATATTAAACCTCTATAATATTGTCTCGACATACTTCCTCTAGTTTAAACAGAGCTTCCTCTTTTCCCGATCTCATTTAATTTTCATGCCCAAAATATAGTTTGCAACACCAATATCCTTCATGTCAAATTTGGAGGACGATTGGGTCTTCAAATCCTGAATAATTCCTTTGTCATTTCCAATTAGCAGCATATCATCTGCATATAAGGCCACATAAATAACATGTTCATCAATTAATTTAAAATACACACAATGATCCGCTTTGCTTCTGGTGACTCCCAAGTCCCCTTATATATGTATCAAATTTCTGATACCACATCCTTGGTGACTTTTTTAACTCATACGAATACTTTTTTAATCTACATACTAGTTCTTTCTTACCCTTTACCGGAAAGCCTTCAGGTTGCTTCATGTAGATATCTTCTTCTAGATCCCCGTGAATAAATGTTTTCTTCACATCCATCTGTTATACCTCAAAATAAAATGCAACAACAACATATAAAAGTAATATAATAGAAGCTACCTTGGTAACTTGAGAAAAAATGTCACCAAAATCAATTCTCGGCACCTAAGAATAACCTTTTTCTACCAAATAAGATTTGTATTTCTCCACCTTTCCTTTTGCATTCATCTTCTTCTTAAAAACCCATTTTCTCCTAATGGGTTTCCGTCCATCCGTAAACTCCACCAAATCCCAAGCCTCATCTTTGTGCAAGGATGCCATTTCATTAATCATGGCCTCCTTCCATAGTTTTGTATCCTCTGAATCTACTACCTCCCTGATAGTTTTGGGATCATCAAAAGTAATAGATAAAGAAATATTTGAATAGAATGTGGCTAGACTATACCTTTCTGGTTTCCTTCTTTCTCGAACTAATATTCTCAAAGATGGAATTTTTGGCTCTTCCTATTATGATTCCTTTTCTGCTATAGAGTTTGATTCTTCCTTCTTTAGCTCAAACTCTATCTTCTTAGGTTCCTTTGGTAGGAATTCATGTTTAATAACATTTTTCACCTCTCTAAACACCACATTTCAGATGTACACAACCTTTCTTGTTTCTCGGTTCCAAAGCTTATAACCTTTTAAACCATCCTTATGCCCAATAAATATGCACCTTTCATATTTATAATCCAACTTGGTTCTTTTCTCCTTTGGAACATATACATATGCTTCACAACCAAATATCCTAAAATGTAAAAGAGAGGGTTCCTTAACAGTCCATAGCTCATGTATACTATTATCCTCCAACGTTGATGAAGGTGATCTATTAACTAGGTAACATGCAACAGTCTCCATCGCCTCTGCCCATAATTACCACCCTAACCCAACACCAATGAAAATGTTTCTTTCCTTTTCCATCAAGGTCTTGTTAATTCTTTATGCAACTTCATTTTGCTGAGGCGTGTATGGAGTAATTTGTTTCTATGTTATACCACACTTCTTACAGAACTCTACAAATTTCTTCTTGTAGAACTCTCCACCATTATCTGTCCTCAACACCTTTATCTTTTTCTCTGTCTGGTTGTCCACCAGAGCCTTAAATTATTTAAACCTGTCAGAGAATTCAAATTTATTCCTAAGGAAATATATCCATGTATTCCTTGATAAGTCACCTATAAATGATATATAGTACATAGAATTTTCCAGTGATGGAACCGACACAAGGCCAAACACATCACTTTGCACAGGCTCTAATATCCGTTTCACCCTCTTAGCACCAGAAGGGAAACTCACTCAATTATGTTTCCCATATACACAATGTTTACAGAAATCAAAATCCAGAGAGAAATTAGACATACTTTCTACCATAACATTACCATGAAGTATTCGAAGGCCCTTCTCTCCAATATGGCCAAGCCTTTGATTCCACAACATGGTCTTTTCTCTAGAGACCACAAGGTTTTAAGCTCTACTTTCAGGAACCACAAAACCATTGCACGCATCAATAACGTTGCTACCCAGAAGCTTGTAAAGAGTTCCAATCGAAACTCCCTGGATCAATACTAGTTATCTCAGAACCATCTTGTATGTATCCTTCTGCAACATTTTTTTTACAGCTACATCATTCATTTTTCTTAAATAAATCATATTTATGGAAAATGCAGGAATATGCAGAACAACAGGAAGTGTTCTAATCCTTCCACCTTGAAAATTCAGCTTGAATTTTTTGCGTCTGACAATTCTGGTCTTCCTTTCATCCCCTAGGAATACATCACCACCATCATATTTCTCATACTCACAGAACCACTCCCTATGGGGAGTGAAGTGAAAGGATGCACCTGAGTCAATCAACCATGCTTCATGATCTACACGTGTTCTTGAAGAATAAGCCAATTACACATCCCCACCTTCACATGAGGTTGTTTTTTCCTCTTTAGAAGGAGCATCATCAAATCCATTTCCTTTCTCAGGAGCTTTAGATCTACAATCCTTTTTGATGTTCCCTTCCTTTTCGCATTTCCAGCACACCTTTACATGCTTTCCTGAAGATTTATATCTCCCTCTAAATTTAGATCTCCCACTCGAGGAATTATTTTTGTTTATGTTATAGGACCATCCTCATAGATACAAGGAATCTCCATTCTTGCCCTCCATGTTTTTCCATCTCATATCCTCCGACAACAAGGATGATACTATTTCATCAAAATTCAAGGTAGTTGTATTGCTACCTATTGAAACAACCAGAATATTCCACGAATCTGGTAGAGAACACAAAAATCCGATGCATTTATATTCATATGATATTTTAATATAAATAGATAACGTTTGACTTACCATAGTATTGAAGGCATTCATATGCTCTGTCACCGAGTCTCCATCCTTCATCCTCAGGTTATACAACTTTTTCCATAGGAAGAGTTTGTTCACCAGAGACTTAGATTGGTACAAAGTCCCTAAATTTTCTCACAAAGCCTTCACCGTAGCTTCCCCAAATACATTCAACAATACTGAATTTGAGATACACAACTGTATTGTGCTCTTTGCTTTCCGATCTAACTTCGCCCAATCTTCATCTTACATTTTTGTTGGTTTAGTACCCAGGTCTACCACGATCCACTGATATTTATCCACTAGCATATCCTCCATCTTGAGCTTTCAGAACTAAAAAATATAACCATTAATTAATTTCTCGATCTCTATCTTTCCATCGTTCGTCATCTTCTTTCACGTAAGAATCGATCCCGTGGATCTCCCACTGAATAGGGTCTACCACATGCCCGAGAAGAAACCCCTCAGCAGCAAAGGCGTCCCCTTGAAGCCAAAACAACTATAATACCAGATTTAGATTTTAAACCTGTACATAAATTACCTACAAACGAATTCTTAAAAAAATAAAATAAACAATTGCGAGAACATAAATATGAAACAAATATACAGAGGTATTTTCCCCTGAATCCCAAAATCGGGACTACCAAATTTATTTTTCATTATTTTCCTTTCAATGCCACAATACATATATATACATGTCGAAACATTCATAAACCTTAATCCATTAACCCTGGATTAGAACATAACCGTATTTCCCTTGACTGTATCTAAAAAATACCATGGAAAGAAAACCATCATGCCTAAAACCATGTGCAAAACCCATGCACAAAACCATAGGTAGGCCCTCCCACCTAATATAGGGTCCAAAACAAATTTCCCTGGGCGCTACCTCTGACCCCATGTAGGGGGGATACCACCCCCTTACAAAACCCCCTTTGAGCCCCCTGCTAAACCTGACACAACGAAGGGGGTGCTACTGCCTCTCCTCATACCCGTGAGGCTAGTCGTGGAAATAATATAACACACAACCAACATAATTTAGGACTGACTTAGGGATGACCGACATAATTAAAAGTTATGATTTTCCAGGTAATTTTGACTTAAGTTGGACTTCTCTTGGACATATTGCACGACATGAAATTTTGAACTGGCAGCATTTGACTAAAAAATAGGATTGGAAACCAGTTTGAAGACTTTCAATGTGGTATGACCAATTCAAAGGCAAATGGATTTCCAAAACTAGACAAAAAGGTATAAAAGTGTCATTCTCAAGGGAAACATACTATCTTCTCATAATACAAAAATAAATGTTTGTTCCCAATTTCCCCCACCACTACTGGAAAGTACTTCTTTATTTTTGTTTAAGCTTGAGGAGGATAACATTTGCTTGTCCTGTAATCTCTTCCTTCAGTGTATTTTTAGAGAACCCTAGGAAGGAGTGGTTCTGTCTCGTCATGATGGATGAGTCCTGCACTGTTAATGTTTTATGAGTCTAGTGAAGGGATAAATCGATGTCATTTTCATGTTTATTGAAAATACGCGAAAATAAAACTCATTCGTCTCTTTCAACAATTTTTTTTAACAAGCCCAAAGAAGGTAAAACTCAGCGTTTTTTAGTTTTAGGGAGTTAGGAGAAAAACATAAATAAACCCGAAAATGTCCCTTTTCATAAATTTAGTCTCTCAAGCCCAAAAAAAGGGTAAAATAATGCGGAGAGAACTCTATTGACCATGATTAGTCAAAGTATACCTTTTTCGTATATATTCTAGTTCAGTCTGGAAAAGAGGTAAACTTATACTAAATAAACGACTGTTGATTTAATTTTTCGAGTTCTAATAGCCAAGTAATCGACGATTTTTTCATGTTTAGGGAGTCTAAAAGAAATTAAAAGAGAACTCTAGTGTTTCTTTTTTTCATAAGGTTAAGGAGCCTGAAAAAGTGATACAAGTTTACTCGTATCACCGACTTTCAATTTAATTAACGAGCAGGAAAATACATAAATAACTCGACATTTTCATGTACGTTTTATGAGCATGAAAAGATAGAAAAAGAAGCTCGGGATTTTCATGAGTTTAATGAGTATTGAAAATAATAACTGAAATGGAATCAAAACAGTTTTATTTTTATTCAAGCTTGAAATAGAGAAAAACTATGCTTGAGAGTGGTTTCATTTTTACACAAGCTTGAAACGTGGGAAAACTATGCTTGAGATAGGTTTGTCTCATTTTTACACATAATTGAAATAGAGAAAAAAATGTGCTTGAGATAAGTTTCAATACCCCCAAGCATAACCTATAAGGGAACATGCCCCCCCGCGCTTCATTTCATTCCCCTAAGTAGACTATTGATTACTAATAGTTGGATGGAATGAAGGTACATTTATGAGATCAGATGAAGGAATCGGGGAGGATTTGTTTCATTTTTTAACGAGCTTGACATAGGAAAAGAACTATGCTTAAGGGGTGCCTTGTTTCATTTTTTAACGAGTTTGACACAAGAAAATAACTCTGCTCATAGTGACCCGGTTCATTTTTTAACGACGTTGACATAGTAAAAGAACCATCCTCATGGGGATCTATTTCATTATTTAACAAGGTTGACACAGTAAAAGAACTATCCTCATAGGGATTTGTTTCATTTTTTAATGAGGTTGACACAGTAAAATAACAATACTCATAGGCACCTTGATCATGGTTTCCCACTGGAGGGAACACATGCCAAGGGACACACCTCAATCATGGCTTCCAAGAGATCTTCATTAGAAGGAAGAACAATTCTTTGGAAGGAACACACGTCAAGGGATTCCATAGGGATAAGAAAATTGGGTTCGAATGTCCCCATTGAAGTGTTCACCATGTCAATTAATAGATCTAAGTCAAAAGAAGTCGAGAAAATAGTCAGAGGCTCGCTTGCATCAGTAACCGGAAACATGGGACATGTTGCCACATAATTAACACGTGTTGGGGTAGATACCACTTCCAACAGTGTTACCGATGAAATAGGTAACCGCACTATTACCTACTATTTTTTGGTAGCATAAAAAGCACCTAATTTTGAAAAGTGGTGATGCAAAATCACCTTCTTTTTTTTTGGAGCACATTTTCGACACTCTAATATTTTTATTTATGAAGTATGAATATTTGTTTTAAAATGTTAGTGATTTTCATGCTAATTTTGAAACGTATTGATGTAGCATCAACTTTTTTTTTTTTAGAGCGGTGATTTTCATGCTAATTTTGAAACGTATTGATGCAGCGTCAACCTTTTTTTTAGAGTGGTGATTTTCATGTTGGTAATAAAACACAAAACTTAGATAAAAAAATATATATAAAAACAATAAAAAAAACCAATAAAAATGTAAAAAAAACAAAATTAACTCGTAAAAATAAAAAAATTTAAACAAAAATAAATAAAAAAAACAAAAATATTCGAAAATTATATCAAAAGAAATGACAAAATTTGAAAAAAAAAACACATAATTTAAAGAAAAAAAACAAAAATTAACCAAAAAAATAAAAAAATAAAAACATCAAAAACATTTTTTTCTAAGTTATTAAAAAAAACCATATAATTAAAAAAAAAATTAAAATAGAAAATTTAAAAATAATTTAAATTACAAAATTAAAATTTAGATAAAAAAATAAAATACAAAAAAGAAAAAATTAAATTTAAAAATTTAAATTAAAATAATAATAATAAGAAGAAAAAAATACAAATTTTAAAATTAACAAAAAAAACAACAACAAAATTTAAAATTTAAAAAGAAAATTAAAATAAAAGAATTAAAATATTAAAAAAAACTATCATTAAAAAACAAAAAAAATGAAAAAAACCACGTACAAATAATTAAAAAACAAATATCCAGAAATTTACTGTTTTTTTTTAATGAAACAATTTATAAATTTTAAAAATGAAAAACTAAATAAACTAAAAGATTTAAAAGAAAAATTAATTTAAATTAAAATTTAATAAATTTAATAAATAAATTTTAAATTTTAAAAAATAATTAATCAAAAAAATTGAATTAAAAAAAAAACAAAACAAAACAAAAAAAATTTAAACAATTTAAATTTAAAATAAAAAATTTGAATTAAAAAACAAATAATTTTAAATTTTTTTAGTTTAAAAAAAAAAATCAAATTAAAAAAATATATATTAAAAGTTAAAAAAAAAAAAGAAAGAATTTTTTGTTCATTAGTGGAGGAAAGCGACCCTGAAAAACACGGGAGGCGGATTAGAATCGGGATTTGATCTGGGGGCCGATTGGGAATCGCCTTGCCGCGGCGGAGGCGATTCGAGAGAAATAAGCACCTATTGCGTGCAGAAGAACGTGGTCAGGGTTGGACATACAGTGGAGGCCGGTGGGAATCGCCACAAGGGCCGGTCGGGAATCGCCACGAAGGCCGATTCGGAATCTCCACCCCGCGTGCAGAGGCGGGTCAGGGAATCGCCCTCCTCTCAAATGACGGGGCGTTAGAATCGGCCTCCCGCGAGCGATTTGAGAATGGGCCTCCAGCCGTGATCGACGATTCAGAATCGGTTTCCCTTAATGATTAGCCTCAAGCATATAGTGGGGCCGGAGGTCGTGGTCTCACCACGATCAAAAAATCTTTTTTTTTTTTTTTTTTTTTTTTAATTTTTAATATATATATATATATATAAATATCTTTTTAATTTGTTTTTTTTTTTTCAAAAGATTTAATTTTTTTT
The DNA here is from genome assembly GCA_034641835.2 of Pinus albicaulis. Taxonomy (NCBI): domain Eukaryota; kingdom Viridiplantae; phylum Streptophyta; class Pinopsida; order Pinales; family Pinaceae; genus Pinus; species Pinus albicaulis. Next base: position 443,531,759 of record CM076576.1, read on the forward strand.
TTTTTTTTAATTTATTTTTTATATTTGAAATTTAATTTGTTTTTTTTTTTTTTTAATATTTTAATTTTTAATTTTTTTTTTTATTATTAAATTTCATGTTTAGGTTTTTCATTTAATTTTTTAAAATTTACTAAATTTTGTATTTTTTTGTATTTATTTATTTGAATTTAATATTTTTTTTAAATTTTTTTATTTTTTTATTTAATTAAAATTGTGTATTTAAAATTAAATTATATATATATATATATATATATATATATATATATATATATATATATATATATATTTTTTTTTTTTCTTGCTAGAGGAATCGACAACGGCGGAGGTATCGTACTCGTGTAACACGGGGTCGAATCCCCCCGGCTACCACTATAACTCCTAGGGGAGGGATCGCAGGGCCCGCACACACGCCTCCCGGGTAATCGACTCAGCCTTTTGGACATCACGGTCGGGGATTGAACTTGTGACCTACATATCAGCACGAACGCCTTAACAAACATCTGCTGGCCATTAGACCAAACCCAACGGGCTTTAAAAAATATATATATTAAAAAAACAAATAGATTTTAAAAAATAAATTAAATTTATATATATATATATATGAACTTAAATTAAAAATATATATATTAGGTTTTATTAAATTTAAAAAGAAAATGTTAATATTAAAATAACAAATTAAATTAAAAAAAAATATATTAAATTTTAATAGATAAATGAATAAACAAATAAATTTTGAAAGAAAAAATAAATTTTAAATATAAAAAAAAAAAATGTTGTTAAAATTAAAAGTTAAAAATTTTTAAAAATCAATTAAAATTTAAAAATTAAAAAAAAAAATTAAAAAAAAAATTAAATAAAAAATAAGATAAAAAACAAATTAATTTGAAAATGCTAAGTTTAATTAATATATATATATATATATATATATATATATATATATATATATATATATATATAATTTTTTAAATACACAATTTTAATTGAGATAAAAAAATATATAAAAATTTTATGTAATTTAAAAAGTAATAATAAAAAGATAAAAAATTTAAAAAAAATATTATATTCAAATAAATTAAAAAAAAAATACAAAATTTACTAAATTTTAAAAAATTAAATGAAAAAAATAAACATAAAATTTAATAATAAAAAAAAAATATGAAAAAAAAAATTTATATATATATATATATATATATAAAACAAAATTTAGAAAAAAAAAAAATTAAAAAAATGAATTAAAAAAAAAATAAATAATAATAATAATAATAATAATAATAAATTTTTTGAATTAAAAAAAAAATCAAATTAAAAAAAAATTATATATATATATATATATATATATATTAGAAAGAAAGAAAGAAAGAAAGAATAATTTTTTGATCGTGGTGGCCTTGCCAATCGGCCTTCCGCCCAAGTGGCAGCAGAGGCCGGCTGCTGGGTGGACCTCCCGCGACGAGAGGCCGATTCCGGGAATTGCCCTCCCGCGGCGAGATGCCGATTACGGAAATCGCCCTGAGGCCGATTCCAGGAATCGCCCTGAGGTCTATTCCAGGAATCGCCCTCCCGCCGCAAGAAGCCGATTCCAGGAATCGCCCTGAGGTCGATTCTGAGGGTGGCTCAGCCTCACACGGCGGGAGGCGATTGCGGTCAGGCTTGGAGTTCAGTCGACCTGGGGCGATTCCGGAATGAAGCTCCGCGCGGGGAGGGTGATTCCCCGAATCGCCGTCATAGGAGAAGGGTCGGACTCTGCACATGCTATCGCGATTCCCGGAACCGACCTTCCGCGGCGGGAGGGCGATTCTTGGAATCGGCCTCTCGCCACGGGAGGGTGATTCCCGGAATCGGCCTCCTACCCAAGTAGTGGCGGAGGCCGGCCTCCGCCGCCACTTGGGCGGGTGGCTGATTGGCGACACCACCACGATCAAAAAATTATTTTTATTTTTATTTTTAATTTTTAATTATTATTATTATTATTTATTATTTATTTTTATTTTTTAAAATTTGATTTTTTATTTTTAAATTCAAAAAATTCAATTTTTTTTTTTTTTTTTTCCACATTTTTTGTTTTAAATTTAATTTGTTTGTTTTTTTTTGGTTTTTTTTTTTAATTTTGTTTTTAAATTTAATATTTTAGATCAATTATTTTTTAAAATTTAAAATTTATTTATTAAATTTATTAAATTTTAATTAAATTTTTTTTTTTCATCTTTTAGATTATTTAGTTTTTCATTTTTAAAATTTATAAATTGTTTCATTAAAAAAAAAACAGTAAATTTATGGATATTTGTTTTTTAATTATTTGTACGTGGTTTTTTTCATTTTTTTGTTTTTTAATGATAGTTTTTTTTTTTTTTTTAATTTTCCTTTTCAATTTTGTTTTTGTTTTTTAAAATTTTTTTTTTTGTTAATTTTAAAATTTGTATTTTTGTTTTCTTATTATTATTATTTTTTTAATTTAAATTTTTAAATTTAATTTTTTCTTTTTTGTATTTAATTTTTTTTATCTAAATTTTAATTTTGTAATTTAAATTATTTTTAAATTCTCTCTCTCTCTCTCTCTATTTTTTTTTTAATTATATGTTTTTCTTTAATAACTTAGAAAAAAATGTTTTTGATGTTTTTTATTTTATTTTTTTGGTTAATTTTTGTTTTTGTTTTTTTTTTTTTTAAATTATGTGTTTTTTTTTTCAAATTTTGTCATTTCTTTTGATATAATTTTCGAATATTTTTGTTTTTTTGTTTTGTTTTGTTTTGTTTTTTTACGAGTTAATTTTGTTTTTTTTTACATTTTTATTGGTTTTTTTAATTGTTTATATATATATATATATATATATATATATAAGTTTTGTGTTTTATTACCAACATGAAAATCACCACTCTAAAAAAAAAGGTTGATGCTACATCAATACCTTTCAAAATTAGCATAAAAATCACCACTTTTCAAAATCGGGTGCTTTTTATGTTACCAAAAAAAAGTAGGTAACAATGCGGTTACCTATTTCATCGGTAACAGTGTTTAATGATTTTGTTAAAATTTAGCAGATTCTGTGTAACTATCACTCTATGCAGGAATTGTCAGAGCAACCCCTCTCAAATCCTGTTGGTCTTTGGCACACTCAAATGAGTGGAGTGCATTGAATTTTTTCTCTTGGAGTTTCCTTATATAGAATCGGCGAGGGTCTACGACCTCAACAATCTTGTTATTTTTCACTGTCACAACCTCATAACTATTTTCATTTTAAAGGGTTCAATTAGTTCAATTTTATATTTTCATCATCTTGTCCATTTAGTTATTTATGCGTGTCTGTGTCATCTCGTTCTTGAATGTTTGCTTTGCTCAATCATCCATTATAAGTGCTCAACATTTTAATCAAATAATCTCTATTATTTTTATTGGATTTTTTCTCAATTCTCAATCTTTTTTTTCTACTACTATCAATCATGCTCATGCTTCACTTACAACTGCTTAATCAAATAATCTCAATTATTGTTCATGGATACTTTCTCAATTATTAATATATGTTTTCTACCACTCGCAATCATGCTCATGCTTCAACATTGTTCATATGTTGTGCAATCAAGTCGTCTTCTTCATCTTCTTTATCAATCATAAATGGTTACACTGAGTGCTCTTCTATTCTTAATAATTACACTCTATCGCTTTGCTGGTATCAAGTATGGTTGTATGATTGTGTTTGTCCTCTAAATTTAAATTAAAGACTATAATACTTTTTATGGTTTTGTGATTGTATTTCTCCTTTAAAAATAAATTAAAGAATATAATACTTTTTATTATATATAAGACAATCAACTTACTATGAATAAGTTCTGCACATATGACTTAATACAACTCTCAAACAAACACGTTTTCCTAATATCAAAATTTAACAATTATTATTGAATGGGTGTGAATGAAAGTAAGTGAGAAACCAATTATTACATGAACATTTTTTTGCTATAATAACTCAATTTATTTAACCAACAACATATTAAAATACTTTATATTTGGAACTAGATTTCAACTCTAACTCTAGACTATATCCCTCACATAGTGAAGTCAAGGCTACTCTAAAATATTTCAATAGAAAAATATGTTCTTTCTTAGTTGCACCATAGATTAAATTCATTCATCAATGATCTCAAGTCCACTAAGTCGACTCTTCCAGCAAATATTAAGAACCATGGACTAATCCAATCCTTGGCTTAGTGCATGGCCCTATCATGTTATTAAAATACCTTGTATGCTCATAAATACCATCGATTACATCGCACATACCATTGATTTTTCGGCAGTTGTATAATCATCTCGATTCTATGGAAATTTCCCGCGCAAATATCTCTATTTATTCATAACTTTAACTCCACATGTGAATGTGGGTGGGGATAAGATGTCCACCATAGTTAAAAAATTCAAATGTTGTCTCCACCAAGAATTTCAAACTGAAAAGTTGCGCTCGAAAATTTTGAAATGAACTGATGACAAAACCATTGTTGGGTTTCCACTCGAGTTGTATCAGATTTCTGTGCTACATTCGCCAATCGTTGAGATATATTCCACAAACCCATTCATTCTCTTTGTAATGCATTTTAAGGCGACTTCCTGGAAACCACCATCATATGGAAAGAGGAATCTCAACGCATTGATCGGCTGGGCAGGTAGAGTATCGCTATTACGATTCTATTAGATGAGGAGTTGATAGATTTTGCATGGTGTTTGCAGGTTAACAACCAACCCTTGTAGATTTTGCATGCTGTTTGCATGGTGTTTTGCAGTTTGCAATGTTACTGTCTGTATATTTTATTTATTAATTCTATATTTGTAGATATGTATATCGAAGGTGTCTTTTTCGCTCACCGGGTGAAGCTAAACTTATCTTATAACATTAAATGATGGAATGTATTCGTATTGTTTCTTGTATTTTGAAGTCACCTGATAAACTACATTTCATACAAAACCATAATGATAAAAATTCCTGGAACATTAGGAGGTGATTTTGTATATTAATGCAATGGTATATGTGTGTAGCATGAGAAGCACAAAGTAAAGAAGAATTCTGAACAGGAACAAAGGCATAAGCTTCAGGAGAATATAGTGGCTGCAGTTGCAGCTGTAGTAGGGGGATACGCCGTCCATGAAGTTACCAACATCACAAGAAGTAGGAGTCCAGAAAGAAAGCAAAATAATATCGTGTGAAAAACACAATTTATTTTAGCTACCCACTCCCCCATCACTTAATCTCTTCATATAGTCAATTCATTTCTTGGATTGATCGTGTCATCGTGTCGTGAATACTATAATGTTATGTAATGTATGGAGCTTGTGATTCAACTCTGTTTATGTGGTTTGTTGTGCTTAGGGTATGTCTGAAAACCATTGGATTCTTTATTAGTTTACTACTTTCTTTTATGGCTGCGTGTAGGCAACAATTTTGTATATTAATACATAACTTATGTCTAGCCCTGCTAAATATATATGTGTCCTCGGCAATCTTTTTTCACAAGTTACTAGTATTGGATTTTTTTAAAATAAAAACAAACATGTGCCATTTTTTTTGAAAATTTATCTCGAACAACAATTTTGCATTATTTTATGTATTTACTACTAAGAACCAACTTCTACCTGCATCCCAACATGTGCATATTCAACTAGTTAACTCGTAGATATATAAACATGATGCTAACTTCTACTAATTCTAAAATGTTAGAACATAAATAATGTATTCATATTATTATTGTAATTTAATGTTGAACATATATAATGTATTCATATTATTATTGTAATTCTATTTTATAAGTTCATTAACTTCTAGAAAATTATATAAACAATATGCTAACTTTTCCTGTTTCCAAAGTGCCTGAAAATTCATAAATGTATTTACATTATTATTGTAATTTTTAATGAAAAATATGGTTGTATTTACAATATTTATGTATTTATGGTGTATAGAAAATATGTATCTATGGTGTATAGAAAATATGGTTGATGTACAAAAGTTCAAATATTGTGTTTCTAAATAAAGATATAAAATTCTCCATTTCTAAATGAATGAATAAATACGAACTAGAAAATAAAGTTAATTTTTATATTATATTTCTTTTACTTCTAAACAAATATATATTAAATCATTAAATATCTTTATAATAAATATATATAAATAAAATAAAATTTTAATTTCTATATATATATTTATTTTAATGTATTATAATACTATATTTATTTTAATAATATATATATATATATATATATATATATATATATATATATATATATATATATATATATATATATATATATATATATATATATATATATATATATAATAACTTCCCAATCTAATTTTTCGTATAATAAATTTAAATTAAAAATATTAAAATATATGTTAGTATACATATATATATATATGATTATGTGTATTAAAATATCAATTTTTTTTCCTATAATATGTTTTTATATATATATGTCATATATATTAAAAATAAAAAATAGCTTCTTATACAACGTATATGAGTGTCGTCAGACATGACAGTTATTTGTAACTTAATGAAACTTATATTTCTCAACTAAATAATTCAATATAAGCTAGACTATGGAGCAAGACATTCAAAGTTATTAATCAAACACTTTGGGCTTACCTTTCATGCACATTTAATATTCCCAATTACTAACTATTTCTTTATTTTTTCTAATTATTAACATAAGAATGCATTTGTTTAAGAATGTATTTGTCTAAATTTATTGGCCAGGAAAATGAAATCCACTGTAATGCATTCCTAATTACAACTTCTATATGTATGACACATGTATGACTCATCAAAAAACTTACATATGGTAAATGTATGACTTATGAACAACCAAGACTCATAAGTCATGTACATATTGGCTTAACTTAACAATGTAATACATAAGAATAATAAGTAGGATTGATGTTCCAACATACAATCCCATGTCAAGTACTTATTGTTGAATATTTATTTCTTTTGATATTCTAGTTGAATATGGATTTTATGGCACCTTTAACTTTTACTAAAAAAAGGAATTCATTTGTAACACGGTGGTTTTTATCTCCATGTTTTTGTAATGTAATTTTGTACATGTGATTCATGCTATGAGTCAAGTAGTATGGATGAAGACCATAATATGTAAATTACACATTAGAATACACTAATCATAATACATTGTTAACTAAGATATGAGGTGTACAATAATGTTGGGGGTATGATTCCACAAAAGAAGAAGATAAAGGGTTTGTCCAGGGGATTTTACATGCCTAATAATCCAAAGTCGCATTTCTAACTTTTTTGTGATGAACCTTCTATTTCTATTTTTTATTCTTCAAAACCAAATCATTGTATACATGTATGAGGTTGGTGGGTAAGTCATCTCACCTATTCTTGATACTATTGGATAAGTAAAATAATTTTTTGGAGAAAGATAAGAGTCAAACATCCATGAAATAAAAGGATACTCAAATGGGAAAATAGGGTATATTTTATGACTTGGAAGAGAAGAGGAAAATGAGAGCTTGTTGTTGAGAAAGAAAGGAAGCCATAGTGGGCAGGGAAGATAGCTTGTTAGAGCTATGATTTCACGGAAAATTAGGCTATTATACCTACATGTCTATTTCCTAATGAGTAAATTACCCAAATGCAAGTTAGATTTCTATTGGGAGAACTTAATGTTGTTGTTAAAATTCTCAAAGTCCCCAAATAAGATATTTCCTAACCAAATTTTGTTGGAGCTTGGAGGGAAGTTGAATATCCTGAATTTTTTTTGTGATTGACTTGTAGGTCTGCACGTCTTGGAGGAAGCATATACATAATCGAATATTCAATGTGCATACATAAAAATATGTTAGATCATCATATATAAGTATATAAACTATCATTCATGAGATAACAACATATCAAGAATAATACATTAGCTTCTTTATTGATTAAGAACAATATGTGAAGCAAAGATACAACTTGATCTAGGCCAAAGGCACTGACGAAGCCTTCCTCTAGATCCATCTAGCCTGAGCTGCAAAGACAACCTCTTTAATAAGTGAAAAAATATTCTATATAAGGATGATGAGCATCTATGCAAAGGAAACTAAGGTTTACTAGAGACTGGGAGTGTAGGAGGCCCGAGAAAAAAATATTTGATCTGGGATAAATTGGGTATAATGTTATCCTCTCTCGTGTTATAATTAGGCCTACCGAAGGGGTGTATACATACCATCTAAAATTGGTTATTTTAGTTAGGCCACAAGGTCCTGTAGGTGGGCTCTCACTAAAACCCATAAAATCCATCTAAAAAACTATCATTTTATTTTATTTTTCCATATTTTAAAAGGTATACATGGGTATACTGTTATGGGACCCGTTTATGTATGCGATTTAGTATGGGAAGAGTCGCTTCTGGATTTTGAGATATTGTTTTTTAGCATAAATTCAAGTCTGCATGGGAAAAGGGACTGATCAGGGCCATACAAGAGCATAAGGTCTACAAGAGTGTTGAAAGATGCTACAACAAAGACTTTACAGGTTGTTATCTCCCCTTTCCCAAAATCTGGTTCACATTGAAATTATCCCATGTGAACTTTGGCATAGAATATTTGGTCATCTCCATTTCAAAATTCTTCCAACCCTCAATTTTATAGTAAATGGTGTTAGGGTTGATTTGAATTTGATTAGTCTTGTAATATATACATACTTTGCTTTCTACAAATTGTTTTCCCATATTAGAAAAATAAAAAATGTAAAGAGGGTAAAAGTCCTAAAATAAAAATCAAAGGACTTGAAAGAAAAAATATAAAAAATAATATGAAAATGGACCCCAAACAAAAAGAGACAAAAAAATAAAACATGAAAGTGATGCAAATCCAAATGCCACTACTATTTAATTTTACTGCAAAAATAAAGATTGTGTGCAACTTGTTAAAATGCCACAATCCATGAAGGTTAAACAACATAATCTTAACCTTTCATGCTTTAAATTTCATGTTGTTAAATAAAGAATAAATATTTAGCCAAACAGTTTAATCCTGACAGATCAGTAGTTAGGTAGAGAATAATAAGGAGCTCAATAGTTTAATTTGAGCCCTTGGAAGAAATAAGGATAGAATTAGTTAGTTTTTTGTTTAAAAGAAAAATGAATAAGGGTTTGCAAGCTCAAATGCACCCATGTAAATGAAGAAAAAATGTTAGGGTAGCAGATGGGTAGGTACAAGCAGTTTTTACAATCATGGATAAGCAGAAAATTGGTCATTTCATTTACTAACTTCCTTCAAAAAATCATCCCCTCGTAAAAAATACTACATCCCCTCCATTTTCATTCTTTCCCCCTTGCAAAAAGCCCCTTTTCCTAAGTTAAAAACATATTTTACTTAAGAAAAGTAAAATACCTTTACTAATTTCTCTTTTATTCAAAAAATACCCAAAAACCCAAAAATATTTTAACCCTAAGTCTAAAAATGGTTAAAAATTATATATCAGGACCCACTATGATGAAATCTACTCCTAATATCAGGTTTTACACTATGCTTAATGTATTTTAAATCCTGCAATATCCCGCATTAAATTTCATTTTATTGACACACTAACCTAATGTATTAATTCCCCTATACACCTTTTAACCTCGTATTATATTAAATCCTTCATTTATATTCCCAAACCAAGTTTTATTTATAAACCTATAGTTCTATTTGCCCCATATTTTATTAATCCTGGTCCCACTATATATTATCCCCGCCAGTTATAACTTTACACATACCCACATCCCACTGGTTATATTATAAAACCCCAACGATATCACAAATTAACCAATAGTATAAAGTCCCGATTATATGTATTAAACCTTAGTTTTAATACATATTAACCTCCTGCATCATTTAAACCCCGGGTCCCACATCATCCGATCCCGCGACTCCATCGCACCATCCTAGCTATCCGATCTTCATCCGCCAATATTTCTTATAACGCGTTTCATTGCCCGATAGTTAGCACACCCAAAACTTGCGAAAAGCGTAGTTTTTGGGCTCTCCCTCCCCTCTACGTGGTCGATTTTCGTTGGATCACACCATTCAAAACAATACAACTTACCACCTTTATTCATTGCGAAAACCTCTCGATTGTTTTCTCCCCTAGCGTGCAAACCACCCTGTCAATTCAAAATTGACCACCCATTAAATGCATTCATTGTTGATAAAAAATGCATAAACCACCCATTTGTACCCTTTTGTCACCTTTCTGTTATATTTTGCATTAAAGAAGCTCTGCTGACTAGTTTTTCACTACCAGATCATGTTTTTGACCTCATTTTAAGCTCAATTCACTAGAATTCGAAGATATTTGATGAAAAATAACATTTTATAATCAAATTAAGGCTTATAAAGACCAACAAAGCTTCTGAAAGTTTTCTTCCACCTCAGAAACCTCCTGCACAGAAAATATTTAGTTTTCCAGATATTCTTCAAGAGAAAAGACCATATTCCTTGATCTAAAAGAAGTAATACAATTAATCAAACCATTTAGGAGCCTTAAGTAGACCAAGAAAGCCCTTTTCCTTCATAAAAGCTCTTTTCTGTAGACCCTGGACCTACTTACAGAGATTTTGAAAACCTTGGACTATTAAAAATCACAGATTGAGTAAACTCAAGAAGTTTAAAGCCTCTATAGACCTGAAAAAGCCTCATGTGCCTTTAAATCTATTTTCTGCAAACTCTAAATGTCTTTTTACCAAATTCCTAGGTCTTGAGAACACTTTTTGTCAAAGAAATGGCACCATAAACCCTAGATATATTTTACAGAAACTTTAAGGCCTTGAGATTGCCTTTTTTACAAAGATTACAATTTAAGCTAATTGAGCAATTTTATACCTTTGCAGACAAAAGATAAGTCCCTGTTCTACCCAAAATCCCTCTGCAAACTGTTATAACTTCCAGAGGTGCTCCTACAGGCCTAAATCATTATTTCTACAGTAAAAAAAGTATTGAAATTGATAAATCATGCAAAGAAATGGCTTCTAAAAATATTGTATCTATCATTTCTCTATAACCCCCTGTTGTAGATGTAGAGAAAATTCCATTAGCTGATACAGACTTCAAGATTACTGATATTGTTACAAAATTCAACCTTCTTGAGCTCCACTACTGGAGCCAAGAAAAATTCATAGATTAGGTTGATTAAGTGTTCATCTGGGAGTCAAATTTACCAAAATATGTTGTTCCTCAGACCTACCAATGCCCAGAAGTGATTATAATTTGTCAATTATGCTACTTTCTTTATCAAAGAGCCATCATAAACCTTGAAAAATAAGTCATGTTAACCATTAGTTCCGAGTAAATTAATCAGATGCTGCAAATATAGCTCAGACCTGATGAAATCCCTTTATCCATTGAGGCCCTCACTTAGCTATACCTCAAACTAGACTTCCCCAAGAGGTTTCAGATATTTCAAACCTTCATGCCTTCTTCTGTAGAAATTTCCAAGATAAATCCTGCATGCCCTTCAGCAAAATTCTCTGAAAGGGCAAGAAATATCATATCCATGTTGTCTTTCATTTTTGGCTACTTTACATATGAACATGCTGATGTTGAAGTGTTAGGTTTTCTATCTAATTTCACACCTAGTCAGCCTCCTAATACCATTTTAAACTTTGCCCAATATCTTGCTGACAATATTCATGAGCAGTTGGTCAAAATTCCTTCTGAAGGTGTTTTCAAGTATTCTTCATTTTTATTTCACATGTTCCTATATTTCCAGTCTGAGAAGTTTAATAAAAACCTTCAGAAGCTTGATGTGGAAGGAAATCCTCAATCAGTCATATTTTGGACTTCCTTGATAAGGAAAGATTCCAATGAGTTCAATTATACATATTTTACAGATTCCTTCATTCATCCCATGGTAAATTAGATGAACAGCAGCAGGCAGCCCATAATTAGTGAAGAAATTAATTTTTTTTTGCAGATGTCAGAGCATAAAAGGACAGGTGATTAGTACTTGTACCCAAATCACACTGAAATAAGAGTATATGGATCAAGTCCTGTTCCATATAAACTACCTAAATACCTCCCTATAAGGTTATTTTCCCTTGAATACGTAAGGCAGATCCTTAATTCAGATGCAGTTAATTTCTTAGCAGCAAAGAAGAAAACCAAGTTCAAATTGAAGAATCAAGTTGGCCCTTTTATCTGTAACAATAGAGATGCAGGTCTTGAAGCAGAAAAATGTTTACATGAGTTCAAATTAAGTCCTAGTTTCCTATGGTATTATGATCCCCTTGGAGTTATTAGTAAAATGAGAGTTAAGTGAAAGCTCACTCCATATGTACATGAAAAGAAACCAGAGATAGAGAAATTCTCCAATCAATCTGAATGGTTGGAGAATACCTTGGTAGAGGCAGGGATGCAAAGTGATACTAGTCAAACTTTGCAAAATCCAACCCAAGAAGACAAAAATGTAAAGAGGAACAGAGAGGAAGGATCCTATACTGCAGAGACTACAACAAGGACCAAGTTTAAATTGAGATACAATAAAAATCCAAAGTTAAATCCTGCTAATAAAGAAGTAGAAACAATAGAGGTGATTGATACATAAATTTCAGCAAAAAACAATGCACCTCCTACAATAATTGAAGAATAACAACAACCTACTACTTCAAAGATTCAGTTACTTCAGAAGCAACATAGTATAGAAGTTTCTTCATCTAAAAAACCAGCAGAAAAGGACATGGATACCAAAGAAAGATACAAAGAAATCAAAGCCAAAAATTAAGAAATTAAGACAGAAATGTATTCTCAGTATCTGAAACAAACTCCTGGCATCCAGAATAGGCTGCTTTTAGCCTTTGAATACAAGAATAAAAATATGGAGATGAAATTTCTTCAACCTACAGTTAAGACTCCTAAGTCATATTCTGATTACAAAAAGATAGATTTTGAATTCCCAATCCAAGATATTCATCCTCTGGACCAAATTGAGTTTCATAGGCAGGTAGGGGAGATGATTTATTTTACAATGACAACCAAGGCCATGAGTGCACAAAAACTGCAAAACACTCTGGTAAATATTAGAGATCAACTCAAATTGGAAAAATCATCTTCATAAGCAAAAGACACTATAATTAAATCCTTGGAAGATCTAGTAATTGAAGTAGGATATGATCCTCAAAATGTAAAATTTGTAGAGGAATTGATCAAGAAGAAAAACGCAGCTATTGCTGCATTAAGGAAGCAACTAAAACTACCCCCTACAGAACATCCTCAAGCCAAGGAAGTCTTTCAGGATACCAATCAGAAAGATGAGATGATGAATCTCATTTTACAGTTGACTGCTCAGATAAAGGAAATGGAGAATGAAATGGACAAGTTGGTCCAAGAGAAAAAATATAAAGAAGAAGAAATTACAGACAAAGTGATTCCTGTAGTTACTACTGTTGTACCTTCTACACTTTCTGAATCACTGGCACCTACAGTCCCCATGGCTATAGCATTACCTGTCACTTCATCAACCACTTCAGCCACAAAATCTTCAACAACAGCAGCACAAAATTCATATGAAGAAAGAAGATTGGTAAAAGCTATGCTGGACATGTCTATTCAGACCAATGAGATAAGTAGACTTAAACAACAACTTAAAATTCTTGAATATGAAAAAAAGCTTGCCAAGATAATGCATAAAATGAAGAACAAAGAGCCAACAGATTAAATGAGCAATTAAAAAGGTTAGAAAAAGCACTGACACTGAAGGAACTAATGGCACATGTCAAGCCACAACTATGGTCCAATATCATTGAATCTATCAACGATATTTGGCCATCCATACAGGTCATCTATGAGCAGAAAGACTTAGTAAAATCAGCAAGAGAAGCAATTCAAAAGATCAAAGAAGAGCTTGGTAAAAAACTTGAAGAAGCTCTTGCAATCATCAAATTTCTAAATTCTAAGAACATGCAAGAGCTGGAAGAAATTGGAATTTTTGACAAGACAGAAACCATCCTAGAAGTTAGGAAGATAACTTCTAAGAAGAATTTGATGATACAGTTAGAAGAAAAATGCCAGAACAAGGAGGTTGCTATTACAAGGTTCATGATTAAATTTGATGTTCTAAGGCAAAAAGGTCTTCCCAATCCTCTAGTTATTAATGAAAGATTAATGAAGCAGGATGATTATGATAAAAAGATAATAGAATTTTCCAAGGAGCAAGTGAACAATTCAACATTGCAGGGAATCCCATCAGGGAAGGTACTTTACAAAAGATTTGAGAATTTTTTTTACCTACAACATGAGGTAAAACACATATTTATCAACAAACCTACATTCTCAAAATACACTAAAGCTGATGATAATTTCAGGAGGATGATGAAAATCAAATTGCGAGAGGCTGAACTTTGGGAAAATTTGACTGATTTACTATGAAATCAGATTGCAGTAAAAACAGAGAAGTAAAGGTTAAAACAACATTTACAGTTTTGCAGTGAAAGAGTATCAGGATAAAGAGTATCAGATGAAAGAGTATCAGGTGAAAGAATATCAATTCAAAGACAAATTTTAAAAGTGAAAAGAAGAATTACAATTCAGAGATGAACCTGCCAGCATGAAAGACACCTCACTGTCCAGCTGCAGCTTCGTTGAACAACAAAGAGAGAAATCAGTAACAAAATGAAGACAACAAACAAGTTATTTCAATAAAAAAGGGACAACTAGCATTAGTAAGAAAACTGCCACTATCTTCTTGCATGATGATATTTATTTTCCATGAATAATTCCTAAGTTTGTTTTAGGATATTTTGTAAATCGTTTTTGTATAAATACTTCTCATTTAGAAGTATTGAGTGTGGATGAATTGCTTAACATTTCTATAGTTGTACTATTTTGAACCTAAGGGTGATTGTACCAATTTAAAGTCAACAGACTGGATTAAGGAAATAAAGCATCATATTATAGGATTTATATGTTGGGCCACTACAGTGAAGTATTTTCACTTGTTTCTCTGTCAATTTCTTATGTTTTTCACCAATACTTGAATTTTGTTCTAAATCTAAATGATAATGCAGGAATTGTTATTTCATAATATGTTAAAAGCACTCTGTTTTGAATAATTATCATTTATATGTTTTGTTGGTGTCCAGATATGAACAATGTTCAACCCTTTTTCCACATAAATTATCAACCCGAGTGCGTTATTTATTTCAAGACTAACGACACAATATATGCAGGAGCAATCACATGACCTACTATAGATCACATGCTTATATCCATAAACACATAGACTACTGTAACAACAATTAAATAGATTTTAGAATTAAAAATACATTCATAGCAATTGAAGGATTAAACTGTAACAACAACAACAAAATCACACTAAAACATGAAACAATGCAAAGAAAGGGAAGCACAACACTTGATCAGAAGAGTGGGCCCAACTGTCTGATCAGGGTTGCAGTAAACTCATGAATTACAGGTGAAACAACAAGATGTTGTGCATTAAATTAATGGCAGAATAAACTGGTTACAAGATATGTATGTAATTAGGCTTAACCCCATTTCATAGCTTGCAGGCCCTCTTTATAAAAATGTCCTGGATCCCCGATTCCCCTCAGCAACTCAATAATTACAAAAATATTATTTGTTACAACGACAACCTAGTTGCCCAGAAAGAAACCATAAAAGGGCCTAAAATAACGCTGGTATGGAACAAAGTTTGTTACGCTGTAACAAAAAATGAAGATAGCTCTAGAAATTATGGGCAGTTCCACGTCTCACAGCTATAAATTTCCTGCTTTGGTCGAATCTGTAGAAAAATCAGAGTTAATATTGAAAAAAGGTAAAATATCCATGACAATTACTTCATTAATCAAATATCATATGAAAGATAAAATAAAGGGGTTTACCTCATTCATTTAAGAAAAATAATGGTACAAAGAGATAGAAAGATGGGATAAAATGGGAGAGAAAAGTATACAAATCCGGTACCCAACATCTCCCCCCAACTGGTCTATCTGCATGTCCTCATGCAGCTCGTTGTTTCCTCAGATCTGGATTGGACTGAATATGATTGGCATGAAGCTGTGTGAGATCATATTCTTCAGCCATTTCTGTTCCTGGTGGTTTATACCCATCCGTCAAAACAACATCCTTCCACCAATCTGGATCAACATTGTATGCAAGAGTATAACATTCAGCTGGCAATCAGATGAGGGGAAACTAAAATCTTAGCCCCATCCATCTGACCCCACAGGTGTGAATGCATTCCACGAAACATGGAATCCTTTCTAGAGCCTGTGCAAAGTTAGGTTCCCCAAATGGTTCTCGTCCTCTGATGGTTGGGGATGACCAAATCCACCTTTTCTGAAAACTGTCTAGTGCTTATTTACGGAACATCGTAATTTGTCTAACACATAGGCCAACACACCATTTCTGGGTTTCCAACATGTGTTATCTACGACCCTTAATCGGTAGAAATGTGTAATGCTTGTTATAAATATTGGAGGACTGGCCATGCTCCTTCCTCATCATTAACGACCTTCCGACTTGGTTTTCTTCAAACATATCCCATACCTTTCTCCACTTAATATGATTGATGGTATAGGAGGTGAAAGCTCTTAAATAAATGTCCCCCACGAATGAAACAAAGTTAAAATACTGATCATGCCTTAAGAAATACCCATGCATGTAGAGCTCACACATTAACTACTGTCCTATGATATCATGATTTTTTTAAAATACAGAGGAATTGAATGGGGTCCTCAATCTCATACCAAATCTCCTTATATATACTTTCAAGACAAAAGAAAAGAAATTGCTCGTGAAGGAATAAAGCATAGCTATGTGCAAGAGGTCTGCAGGCCATTACCTGCTGTGCTAGGGAGAACATATTGTCCTTATTTGTTTGCAGCTGCTGCACTTGTTCTTCCAATTCTTCTATTTTGGCCTTCCTTTTAGCTTGTTTTAGTCGCGCCTTATATAACTAATCCATGTACCCTATGATGATTCTGGAAGCCTATTCTCAAACCCGAGCTGTTTCTTTCTTATGGTCACTCGTAGTAGACTGCCACTTTTGGATCTCAACGGCTAATACAAATTATCGGCCTTCAAACAATTATTCAATCGGGCCAGTCTGGGTGGCTGCAGAGGAGACCTCAATTTTTGGCTTTATTGCCCTCCATTTGTAGATTTTTACCTTCTTTTTCAGCCGAGAAACTTTCCTTTTCAAATCCCGAACCTCCCTTTTCAGTCTCATGGTTTAACTGAACTGTAGCTGATACCTCTTATTGAGAGGTAACCTTCTTTTCTCACACTGTTTAATCCATTCCTGTTTGACAATAAATTCAGTTTCTAGGCCTATGATAGGCTCAGGAGGCAGCGGAATGCTGCTGGTATTCTCAACGGATTCTCTTGTTAAGCCTTTCTAGCTGGGCTCCCTATCTTCAAGGGCTTCTTCCTCTATATTCCCTTCGGGGAATCCTGCCGTCTGGTCGAAATTTTCATTGACCACTCTGTGTTCTGGTGTTTCCACATGAATTCTATCTTCTTTGCGAGCCTCTAAGTGCTCCAACAAAGGTTCGGTAGTGACTAGGCCAATCTTGGATATGTCAACAGATTTAAGCACTGGTGGAACATCTACTTCCTCCATTAATTGGGTGAGCGGAATCCTCTCACCCCTCTAGGAATCATGGACTGGAATGGAGAACGGGGGACAGACTCATCATCCTCATTTTCGGCTTGAGCCAGAGCTTCACACATTACTACCTCAGCCGGGGTCGATGCTGGTTCTTGTGGGGCAGCATCAATTTCGCAGCTTGTTTCCCTTCTGTCCTCTTGCTCTTTGTTCTTCATTTCTTCTTATAGGGTCGATAATGGTTCTTTTGGGACAGTATCGACCTCCCTATTCTCATGAATTGCTTCTTTCTCCAAAGTCGATACTAGTCCTTGAGGGAAAGAATCGATTTCGCAGGCTGACTCCTCCTTATTTCCATGTTCTAGCCGAATTGGCGGTGGTTCTTGTGTAGCACCCCCACTTGTATCAACATCCATATCTGCTTGGGCAGGTGATGTTGTTTCTTGCAAAAAAACATCACTTGCCATTCCTCTGTCCGCCATTTCACTCTATTGTTCTTCATTGACAAAAGTCGACGACTGTATGATAGTCTCGACTTCCTGCATGATATCCATAATTCCTTAATTTGTGGGCTCCTCAAGCGAGGTTGGTTCTTGTGTGGAAGCCTCGACTATGTCGCCAATTACCTCCTCCATTCTCATTTCTTCAGATTCCTCCCGATCAACCTCCATTTCCACTTCTTCAGGTTCCTCCTGATCAACTTCCATTTCCATTTCTTTGGGTTCCTCTTGATCAATTCCTTCTGAATGTTCTTCTTCTGCTAAACCAACTGTAGAGACTGGTTCCTCTTTTATTGCATGCATGACCAATAGTCGCACCAAACCATGATTGGAAATTACTACCGGCATTCGACGAGAGCGCCGAGCAGCCTATGCCATATGCTGCAGTTGTTTCAAGAGGAAGAAGGGCATGTTTAGGGCATGCACCTGATCCTGCGGAATTTGGAGGTGCGTTAGAATTTTAAAGTGATATTTGAACATAGTTGAGGCCCGACCCTCA